>JAMKPZ010000590.1:0-124215 GCA_024699675.1 Amphibolis antarctica | reverse complement strand
TTAATTCAAATCAAATTAATTTTTGAAAAAAATCCACCCTAATATTTTAAGTTAGTAGATTAAATATGTTTAATATGTAGAACATTTCGGAGAAGTAATGTGAATAGATATAATTACTTAAATAAGTGCTACATATGAATATAGTTCATGAAATATCCCCGTAGAATGTCACGTGAAATTTGAAGTTCACACGTGATGAGAGAATCGGCATTTTATGGTAAACGACCGGACGATTGTATTAAAAACCGGCGTTTTAACATTCACACATGACTTTTTAAGTTAGTCGCGTGCGTTGTACAATGTGGCCGTCAACTTAATATTTGAAGGGGTATAGTTTAGATGTCACGTGCAATTTTTAGTTCACACGTGATGAGAGAACTAACATTTTATAGTAAACGGTCAAACGATTGTATTAAAAGATCGGCGTTTTAACATTCACATGTGACTTTTTAAGTTAAGTGCATGCTTTGTAAAATACACGTGGTGTATGAGTAGTAGTTAGGCGTTTTATAGGTATCTCACTGAGACTATTATGTTTTGATGATAAATACTTAATTAATGTTTAATCATGATGTGATGGTAATTTAATAGTTGTAATTATATTTGAAAATTATCTATTTACTTATTACTTCAATGGACATATTATTTTAGTTAATGCTAAATTATTTAAAACTATACCCATTTGATCCATCTTAAGTGTTTTTAATTATTTCATCAAAATCATTTTTAATTCAAATCGAATTAATTGAAACAAAATTCCACCATAAAATGTTACGTGAAATATTAAGTTCACACGTGATGAGAGAATCAGTGTTTTATGGTAAACGGCCGGACGATTGTATTAAAAGACCGGCATTTTAACATTCACACGTGACTTTTTAAGTTAGTCGCGTGCGTTGTACAGCGTGGCCGTCAACTTAATATTCGAAGGGGTATAGTTTAGATGTCACGTGCAATTTTTAGTTCACATGTGATGAGAGAACCGATGTTTTATGGTAAATGGCCGGACGATTGTATTAAAAGACCGGTGTTTTAAATATTTAACTTAATGCTAAATTAATTAGCACTCGAATGTTCGATTAAGTGTTTTAAATGTTTAACTTAGTAGATTAAATGTTTTAAATGTTTAACTTAGTAGATTAAATATGTTTAATATTTGGAACAGTTCGGAGAACTAATGTCAATGGATATGGTTAGTTAAATAACTGCTACATATGCACATAGTTCGTGAAATATCACCTTAGAATGTCACGTGAAATTTTAAGTTCACATGTGATGAGAGAATCGGCGTTTTATGGTAAACGGCTAGACGATTGTATTAAAATACCGGCGTTTTAACATTCACACGTGACTTTTTAAGTTAGTCACGTGCGTTGTATAGTGTGGCCGTCAACTTAATATTCAAAGGGGTATAGTTTACATGTCACATGAAATTTTAAGTTCACACGTGATGAGAGAATCGGCGTTTTATGGTAAACGGCCGGACAATTGCATTAAAAGACCAATGTTTTAACATTAACACGTCATGTTCAGTAATTGGGCGTGTACTTTAGAACGCATGCGGCTAACTTAACAAGTCACATGTGAATGTTAAAATGCCAATCTTTTAATGCAATCGTCCGTTCGTTTAACATAAAACACCAATTCTCTCATCACATGTGAATTTAAAATTTCAGGGTGGATTTTTTTAACTTAAATATTACGGTCCATAAATGGTAGTTCCGTGCGTCACTTCTTTATCCACGGAACTATTGTTTATAGATGGGTCCATAAATGGTAGTTCCGTGCGTCACGTCTTTATTTTAACGATAGTTCCGTAAAATCCTTGAGAAATGCAGAAGTTGAATACTCCCCATAGAATAGTGCATATCGTAATTGAAATTAAAAACAATGACACATGGAAAATAATCGATTGAAAAGGGAGTCTTTTTAAATATTTTTTAAGTAAGTAAAATCGAATTATTTTAAAAAAATTCACCCTAATATTTAAGTGAAAAAAAATCCACCCTAAATTATTTTAATTAAACACTACATAATTAAAATCAAATTATTTTAAAAAAAATCCACCCTAATATTTAAGTTAAAAAAAATCCACCCTGAATTATTTTTATTAAACACTACATAATTAAAATCTAATTATTTTTAAAAAAGTCCACCCTAATATTTAGGTTAAAAAAATTTCACCCTGAATTATTTTTATTAAACACTACATAATTAAAATCAAATTATTTTAAAAAAAATCCACAAACTTCTTTCAAATTTAATCACCGTATTCGTAATTAATGAAAAATTAATTAATTTTTATAAGTTAATTAATACAACAATTCGAAATATACGTACGTTAGTTAATTTTTAAAGTTAAGGGAGAAAGAGTATACATGTCTTTTTAGGTGAAAAGAGAGTGTTTTTAAATTTCACCTGCATGAGAGAGAGTAACTTTTAAGTTTTTAAATTTCACCCATCGATCTCACGATCGACGGACACCTACAGAAGTGACTTCTGTAGGCGTCTACAGAACTCGTGACCTCTATATATATATATAGTAGTTTCTGTATACCATTTTACAAGATGATTTATTGAATTTACATAAAGCTCAATCGTATTGTATCAACCCATGTACCCATTGGAAATTATATATGCTAGCACAACCTAATTCCAACAAAGAGTGTTCCAGCATAATTCGGAAAACCATGTCGAATAATTGACCAATAAAACAGTTTAACCATGTCAAATAGGTTGGATTAACATCTCAAAGTGTGATATACCTGGCCCAATTAACATGTATATTTTCATCATCTGGATTGTCGAATTGTAATAGAAATTTGTCCCCAAAAAATGATGGTATAATGCTACATATGATAATACCGTTGGAGAAAAAAAAAATATAAATGAGCGGTTGTTTTTGAAACGAAGAATAGTAAAAAAAAGTAATATTTGTTTGCACCACTCTTAAAATTACTTTAATCAACTTTAGGAAATAGGAGTAAATGTAAACAAACACACCTTAAATGTAAAATTTAATGATATTGATATAAAATTTTAAAAATCAACGGTATTTATTTATTTGTTTATTATAAAGTAATTTAGATGATTTACATGGAAAAAACAAAAACTTTCATCAATGAAATTTATTGACAAAAAAGAAAGAATATTTCTTAATTTAACCTTCATTTCTATTCTATCCATGGTTGTTTCTTTGCTTTTGTATATACTTTTTTTTTTTTAAGGTCTGTTTGTATACCTGAAAATGACGAAAAATGAAATGACAGGAATTCAGAAATATATGGGGTAATGGGAAATGGAAATAGCAAAATTTAATAGAAATTGAAACTACAAAATAAGGGAACCGAGAAGAATTAATATCAAGTTTTGAGTATTTGTATGGTACGAGAATTGAAAGAGAAGTTTAATATTAACTTTTCATGTACTGAAATAACGAAAGTTATTAAAAAATTTAATTTTTTAACGAAATTTTAAATTTTATAAAAACATATATATAAATATAAGGTTCAATACTCTAATCAACATGAAAAAATACTTCATCATGATGTTGTTATTCACAAATTATATAAAACACATTATTATAAAAAATAACACTATACCGTTTCTATCATACCACATAAACAACATAATTTCATTACAAATTCTATCAACTAATATTTTTTTGTCTTTCTAAACTTAATCCATTAAAAGTAAATATATGATCTTCTTCGATAATCAAGAACACCAACAATAAACTTACTTAACTTGTGCGGGAGATATATAATTCCATAGACAGTAGTTGGAAAGGTGTGAGAGTTGGAAGGGTCAAGACAATAGTCTTGACAACTACCTGTGCATGAGAGAAAGGGTAAAGAGATCACAAGAAGCTAGGCAAAGACTGCAATTGCTCGTAAGGGTTCATGGGAGAAGGCGGACTCTGATTGTAGCATCAAAAATTGGTGGTGAAAAGGATGACATCGAAGATTGGCGAAGAAATGGGTAGAATAATGCACGTCAAGGGTTTGTAGTAGTTAAGGTTTCTTTTTCTTTTTTTTGGGTAAGGTTTCTCTTATGTTCAAAGGGGAGAAAATGAGAATCGAGAGATGAAAAATTAATGCTAACATGTTATATTTCAATTGGAAAATGACAGAAGTCAAATTTTCCATTGGGTGATCGAAAATGATTGTAAAATCATATAGTGCTAACATTCACAAAATAGTATTGGTGTGATCAAAATAGTAAAAAAAAAGGTAAAAACAAAGATCAAATTGATCCTTACAGTAATGACGTTAGGGTCAGCGTAAACCTACATAAAATGGTGATTACGAGAAAGAGTAAGGTGTGAAAAAATAGTAGACATTCAAACAACAAATGTGAAAAAACTACGAATGTTCAAATAAGAGATGTCGAAGAATCACAGACATTTAAATAATAAGTACAAAAGTTAAGTAAAAGAATTATACGAAAAATACAAAATATGTAATATCCTAAGCATTAAAAAAAGAGATAAAATAGTTTTAATCACACTAGATTGAAGTGATTGTGCCTTAATAGCATAAAAAAAGGTCATTTATTTACGATACCTTTAAAATCGCTTAAAGAACGAATCAACGAATACAAACAAATTGCATCCCTGTTTGTAACACATTGATTCAGAAAAAACAAACCCCCCTCTCTCTCTCTCTCTCTCTCTCTCTCTCTTCTTTTTCTCTCTATCTCTAAACGTCGTACGCGCGTCTCCATCAAAAGTCTGACAGGATTACGTGCAACGCATAAGACGGCAGAAGACGCATCAGACCTAAAATGAAGGGAAAGGAAGAGGACCAAACACCTTCATTAGCAGCCATGGAAAGCTCCCCCGCACCTTCATTAGAGCATGATCCGAGCTGGTCAAGCTCCAAAATCCAAAGCTCTGAAGAGTCACCTGTTGGAGTGGGAGAAGCAAGCACAAGTTCGATCGATCTCCACCGCCTCCTCCTCCTCCTGCTCCTCCTCCTCTCCACGGCCATGCATCTCTGTAAAGCTAACAGAAACGCCAGTGTCACTGTTGCCATGAATGGCTGCTCCAGTTACATTGCTTTCACCATTACACCTCCCTCTTAAAAGCTCCATTTTTTATCCCTGGTTGCTCCCCTCCACCCCACCCTCTAATTTACTGGCTCCGATCCTTCTTATCGACAGCTAGTTTGTTATGCATCCTGCTCTCTCTTATCTAATTAGCTTGTTGTGATGATGATTAAGTAGCTAGATCCGACAGAATGTGTGTAATGATCGACTGATGACTGGAACTAACAACTCTAGCTAACAAGTACCTTTTTGGATACCTTTGCTCCTCCTCCTCCTCCTCTCTCTCACATCATCTCTCTTGTCATGTCTGATTAATCTCCTGATTACATTGTGCCATACACCAAAGCAATTAAATACTAGAAACGCCCCACAAACCCCGATATAAACCAATCCATTGTCCAAAGAAGATACATAAGCAGCCCCCACTCCTAAGCTCTCTATAGCTTCCCTCTATCTCTCTCTCCCCTTTGCCTCTCATCGTTTGCTGCATCAGATCTTTTCTTGTATTCTGCTGCTTCCTCTTTTCCGTTGTTGTTGTTGGCGTGACTTTTGATGGGAAGAAGATGAACCATTCCACCTCTGCCGATGCTTATGTGCCTTCCGCGTTGTCATTTGTGGCCATGGATGGCGGCAGCAGCACCGACAACCAGAAGCACCACCAGCTCTGGGACTGGGAATACAACTCTCAGCCCACTGCCAACACCATTGCCGCCGCCGCCCCCGCCAACAACCCTAACAATCCATATCTAGTCACTGCCGCCGGCCCATACATGGATTGCCAGTCCTCCTTGCTCCCCGTGGCCAACTTCCCCTTCTACACACCCATGCTTCCAGACTACCATCACCACCATCATCAGCCCATCGGACTAATCAAGGTGATGCCCTCACTGCCGGCTTTGGTTTGGAGAAAAAAGAGAGCTTTTTTAATGAAAAATCGCTCTCGTTTCCTCTTCTTTGACCATACGATACAAACCCCAGCAAATAAGTTCTCTACATATGTTTTGTTTTGTTTTTTCCTTTTTAAAAAAATATATATGATTGCATGTCTTTCGGACAGGTTGAAGAAGAAGGCGGCGACATGGCGGCCGCTGGACAGATTGGGCTTAATCTCGGCCACCGGACTTATTTTCCGTCCGGGGACTCGTTAGCGATCGACCGGTTGTTCCGGCGATCGAGGGCGATGTACCAGTTGACCCAACAAGTGCCGAGATGTCAAGCTGAAGGGTGCAAGGCTGACCTCTCAGGTGCAAAGCACTACCACAGAAGGCACAAGGTCTGTGAGTTCCACTCCAAGGCCACGGTGGTCGTCGCCGGTGGTTTGCAGCAGAGGTTCTGTCAGCAGTGCAGCAGGTGAGACTGGCTAGGGAAACGAAAAGCTAACTAGCTGCAGTGGTTTTGAAATTAATTAATTAATCTTCTAGTTCATCCTCATTTTGCTTATCCTAGCTTATGATGAACGAGGGTTTGGGACTTAATCGATGGATCCCTAGCCATCTATAGCATGTTGGCCACATCCACACTCCACACATCTTGCTTTTGTTGGTTGGAGCGGGACAAGATGGAGATACATGACATGGGGAGTGGGCTAGCTTGCTTGATCTGGTTTTGTGCGGTCTGATCTTTCTTTTTTGTCAAAGAAAACTTTTATCTTTTGCTTTCTTTTAGCTGTAGTGTATCATTGGATCAGATGATTCGGATTTCCGAGGGAGATTTGGGGTGCAATTGGCATTTAAGCCAGATGGTATCTCTGAACCTTGAACCTTGTAGTATTGGGCATAATTAATTATCATCCATCTTGAGGCTTTTTTGAACATCGATCATATGCTGGATCATACATCTGCCCTAGCTAGATTAGTGGGTTCTGATCGAATTACTAGCTCGTTGTCGATCGAAGTCAGTGGTGGTGGATTGTGGGTGCAAACTAGTTGATTAAGTTTCCCACTTTGCCTAAAAATCTTTTTTTTTCCCCTTCATGGAAAAATTGAAGGATGGGAGGAAGATGGATAGCCAGGTCTTTCTTGCTCCCCTTTGTCACTCATACCTGTACAAATGTGAGTGCAATACCAACTTCAGACTGGAAAGTTGAGCTGACAACTTCCAGTTTTACAAAAATGGGTCATCCGCCTACCGATTTCCATGTGTTCTGATGATGTTCGTCACCTTTTTCTGTCAAGATTCCATGTGCTGTCCGAATTCGATGAAGCCAAGAGGAGCTGCAGGCGAAGGCTGGCGGACCACAATCGCCGGAGAAGGAAGCCACAGCCATCCCCATCAAATCCGACGCCAGACCCAGCTGCTCCCAACAATTCCGACGGAGAGAACAAGCACATCAGCACTCGTGAGCAGAATGGCGGCCAAATCGGTGGTAATGATCTCATACGACCACCACCCCCACTCCCACTTTCAGAATATTAATTGTTGCTAATTAATCGAATATGCTTGACTTTGTTATATATTAATTTATCTATACATACATATATGTTTGATCGATATACAATTTCTTGTGCCACCATCAAGCTAGCTAATTAATTTAATTTAATCTGCGTGCTCGATCCATCGATCAAGTAGCAGCGGCAGGGAGTGCGGGTACGGCCTTCACCGCCACGACAGGCGCCGTTGGTACCTTCTCCTCCGCGAGCAGCATGAGCACGGACGGCCACAAGGACCACAACCAGGGGAACAACAGCAAGGTGGCTCTTTTCAGCGGTGGCCCGGCTCTCTCCCTTGGGGGAGCAGACGAAGTCCAAGGAGGGGTCGACCTAGGCCTTCATCACTCCTCCTCGCACCGCCACTATCACCACCACGGCCGACCCTTCGGCGTAGTCATGTCGTCAGACGAGGAGAGCCCCCACTACCACATGCCTTCGTCTTCCTCCTCCGCCTCCTTCTACCACTCCCACCACCACCACCACCACAACTTCTTCTGCTCAAACACCAGTAGTATGGGTGCATCACAGTCCGGCAACGGGTCGTCCTCGGATCAACAGGCCAGTCACCAGAGCAATCAGCTGCCGCATCTTGGGCAGGGATTGTTTGAGGTCGACTTCATGTGATCGATCATCGCGCAGGTGGCGATGAGTAATTAATTGCATGATGCATGTCGATGAAAAATCCCATTTCTGTACTCAAAAAACAGATCTATCTCAGCTTAATTAGCGTCCTCCATTTTCCTTGATTTTCTTCCTTTTCATCCTTTTCCTATCGGAATAAAGTTTAGTCATGGAGGGTCGTACTAGAGCCGGCCCATGTGGGCTTTTGATGAACTCGCTATATATATATTCTTGTGCTAGCTACCTTCATCATATATATATATATTCTCTCGCTATTATACATACATATATATATATAATTAATCAGCTATATAGCTTAATCCTGTTCCGGCCTCTTTCTGCTTAATTATATCATATATATATGCAGAACCAATTAAATTAATTAATTAACACTAGCGACGTAACTCTAATTAATTAATTAAGCAAAAGAAAAACAAATTAACACAGTAGTGGGCGTGGGTAGAGCTGAAAAGAGATCTGGACCAAAAGAATTACGTGAAGAACACATTGGGGGGGGGGGAGATGGGGACGGGGATCGAGATGGGAATTGCATGTACGGCTCCAAACAACATGTCACTTTGATATTGGTTCTGGCCGCTGTTGCATGACAGGCGGGAGGAACCTAAAGCAAAGCAAAGGGAATCTGACCATCTGAGGTTTGCAGCCTGTGCTTTTTCTTCCCTTCTGTTTGATTTCGCCACATGTTCAAGCGCACCACAAGCTGGCCGATACCGGTGACACACAAGATCTTTTGGGTTCAGGAGTGTCTTGTGCCACCACCACCGCGCTTTTTGTTGGGTTGCCCATAAAATTATGATCTGCTGGTTTGACAAGTGTGTGGCATGAGATTCCAATCAAGCTACCTCCTCATGTACGTCCTCTGAGGACTAGTTCTCTAGGGTTGTGTGTTTTCCAGGCTTTTCGGTTCCGTTTGAGTTGTGTGGCCATTGACCCCACGCACAACAATTTTCACATGAGGGCTTGTGTACATGCAGCTGGTTTTAATTAAAGACTCGGTCTTCCACCTCTGTGTATCTCTCTCTCTCTCTCTCTCTCTCACTCTCTCTCTATATATATATATATATAATATTATCACTAGCTACAGTTGGTTTTTAGTTTGTGGAATTTTTAACACCCCAAGATCAGATTTTTAATTCCAAAGCCCAATCACATATTTCATATATAAGATAGAACACAAAAGGTCATATTCCTTGACAGTCCATCTATTATTGCAGAATTGATGAAATTAGCTAGGGTTAGGAAGAACAAATAATTTTGTTAGTTAATTGGAGGGGTACGTATTCCTACGGCTTATTGGAACCTGTACGTACTGCACAGCTTGTAATTAATTCTAGCAATAATTAACCCCACAATTAAAAAGATTATTGTAGCTAGCCTCCTCATACTGAAGCCAGCAGGGCTTGTTGTATTATCCATTATTAATTGCCAAGTACCAATGTAAAAAGTGAATCTTAATTAATATTTCAACTTTCAGTCTAAAGCTGGAGATGGGCAAAAGTTAGTGTTCCATGTTCGATCTATCATTTCATGTAGGAAGATTCCTTCTCTATGAGCCAAACTTTAATTTGTTTGGAACAAATTAATAATGGCACAGGTGGTACCAAGCAACCATATGCTGTTTCAAACTCCATGGACCCAACTGAAGAACCAGGTGACATGGTAATATCTCACAAAGAAAGCAGTGCCTCCAATAAGACGACAGGGCTAGCTAGTGCTGCCACATGCAGCAATTATATAATGCCCTGGATGGTCCTTGACCTCCAAACAAACATCCACTGCTCAAGGACTATTCTCTGAGTTAATTACATCGAGAATAATAGAGTAGTTGTTTATACTTTTTTGATATGATTTTCAAGATTCAACTTGTTATAATTCCAGCCCTAACGCATTAATTAACGAAAAACATACAGGAGATGGATGGTCGATAGCTCCATGGACCTTAAAATGCTCTCCATTGCACTTGATCGACTTGCAGCCCATGAGGAAGAGACAGACAAAGAGAGAGAGAGAGAGAACCCTACAAGGCACAGTGTAGCAGAAACATGTGTTTGGTGAAACAAGACCCATCCCAGTGGCCTACAGGACAGTGCATGAGGACAAAGCCTGTGGGATTTGAACACGGTATGGAGTGGGAATTCAGGTTCTTTCTTCTGGTAAAGTAACAAAACCCCCTCCATAAGTACTTGTTGATTATGCAGAGATGAAGGCGTAGAAACAAGATATGAGGCATCAGTGTTAATATATGCATCTCTCTCTCTCTCTATATATATATATGTGGATTTCATGCTGTTCAGCACATGAAATTATATGTGTTCTTTGATTAACTTGAGATTTTTTCCTTTTTCATGGAAATGCATGATTGTCATCATGTGAAAAATGCATGTTCTTGTAATTAAGTAGCACACCGGCCACAGTAAACTGCATATATGTAAAAGTGGTATATGATATAAGCAGGATGTAATAATCAACAAAGTTCATCATTTTAAAAATCAAGCAAGTACTAAAAATACTGTCATAATTATCAAAAAAGAAATTAACGTTAACCATCTTCAAACGAAAAAAAGAAGAAACCAAGATGCTCTTTTGCTTCCCCCTCGCATGGCAGGACCACCAGCAAGTACATATGCAAATTTTAAATAACTGCTCACGGATGAATTTGCAGGGAAATATTAATTAGATGCATGGTACAACAACACCACTTTCATATATGTTTTCTTTTTCTTTTTCTTGTTGATAGAACTGTAGTCTTTAATAAATTACAAATTTTTTTTTACTATTTTCTCAAAATTTTGTCTTTGGAAAAGTTTCACGATCAATAACAACAAAGATAAAATTAGGCCTAAAAGTACAAGAAATGATAGAAAATAGTGAAAAATTTGACATTATTCTTCATCATTTCTTATAGAATTAATGAAAGCAGGTGACATCCTACTATTGTTTCTTACCAAAAACCTAATTTGATGCTTTCCACCTGCAATTAATTAATGAGATCCATCAAGTTCCTGAGACAAATAAAAATAAACCAGTATAATTATTCATCCTCCATTTTTTTAAAGTACCCTGTGGCCGGAGAAGAAAAGATTCATTCAGAGAATTGAATGCATTCTTAATTAATTACTATACTGCAGGTTAAACATGTTAATATATAGATGAATATTCACAGCATTGGATATATAGTGAGAATGCATTCACTATCGGTATTCTTTGTGCTTGCCATTTATGAAATCTACATCCAACCACATTTTATGGGAATACTACAAGAAAGTTGACCTTTAGGGGAGGTTTGTATCTCTTAGAAATCAATAAAAAAAAAAATTTAGAATTTTTTTATTATTAAAATATTAAAAAATTGAAAATGAAAAATTTTATGAGATCATTTGAGAAAAATTTTATTTTATTTTTTAAAAATTCTAAATTTTTAATATTTTAACAATAATTTTTTTTTAAATTTTACTTTTCGTTGATTTCCAGATAATGCAAATCCCCATTAACGACAAATTTATTTGTCACTAAAGTTCTGTTTCATTCACACGTACTATATAAGGTGTCACTATTGGACTCATTTAGTGATAGATGCTTTGATTTTTATTGATGGATTAAAATATCTGTCACTAAAAAAAATAGTGACGTATGCAAAATAATAATACATAGTAACAGATGCAAAATATTTATAATGATGAATTAAAAAATATTTCTTTATAGGTTAATAAATAGTAATAGATTCAGAAATACATCAATCACCAGCTACAAGGCTGATTTCTTGTAGTTAAAGTCATAAGATTTACTCATCGATGATAAATTAATCTTAATCAAGTAAAAGATGAAGAATTTCAATCAATTCTAAGAATTCGACAGAAGTAGAGTTAGAAGTAGTAAAATAAATAGAGTTAAATTATATAATAATTAGTATAATAAAATTTATATATTAAAATTTATGTAGTAATAATAATATATTAAAATTTACATAGAACTATAATTACAGTTAAGAAAAGTATTTTAAAATGTAACCAAAGTCTCAAATCTAGAAGTGACAAAAAGTGTTTAACGTACATTTCATTATACAACCATTATATTTGATAATCTATCGCTAGATCAACATGAAGCTTAAGATAGGCCATGTTTCTAAATAAATACTCATTCTTCGTAGTTTTTGGTAGAGAAGTTTTTTACCTTTCCACGAAATAATTTATTATTAGTTTAATTAATTATATATGATAAATATAGTTAAATTTTTTTACATCAAACACAACGTCGTTCAGATTCAGAGAGTACGTGCTTGAAATTAAAATCTAATTAATCTTCTAAGAAGTCAACTCGATCTGTACATGATGGTAGAGACCACGGCCGAGTCCACCTCACAAGAGCGGCGGTGGCGGAGAGAAAGGCGGCAACAAACGCACACGTTCGGGAGGAGACGCCGAGCCCGAAACCTGACTCAGCCCCTTCATCACCCAAATCGACCCGGACCGGACGGACCCAATCGGCCATCGTCCGCACCCAAAGGAGACCCGGTGAAAACAAGAAAAAAAACGGGGGGCAGAAGGAGACGGTGGGCGCTTCGAGGGCGAGAGAGAACGGAGAGAGAAGGGGAACAGGAGGGAGGAAGAGGAGGGGGGAGGAGAGGATAGAGACGAGAGGAGAGGGAACGAGAAGATTGGCGAGGCAAAGTGCGATCTCTGTTCTAGGGTTTCGATTGTGGAGCTTCGAGGAGGAATTTGACTTCACTGTTCGAGGCGGGGCGGGGGAGAAGTGTTCCTGATCGAAGTACCAAAGGTCTGCTCGAACCTCGTGTTTTGCTCTTATCTTCTCCGAAAAGTGGTTTCTTTGCGTTTTCTTCCGTCTTTGTGGTTTGTGATTTTGTTTCCGTTTGCCTGGATTTGCATGTGTTGGTGTAAGTGTTGTGGATGCAATTCGCTACTTGATCCTGTCGTTGAATGTGAGATTCTTGCATCACAGAACTCCTCGGTGTCGAAACTGCGCTGGTTGGTTTTCTGCTCGCGGTGACTTGTTCGAAGCAGGAAAGTGGTGGTGGTGGGGAGGGTGCATTTCGGAGGAAGGGAGCTTTCTGTTGGGGTTTGTCCGATTGGATTGAAATTGAGGCGCTTTTGGAGTGGATATTGTTGGTTGGAAGTCGGAATCTTCCTCGCTGAGGAGGGTCTTCTTTGGGTCCACTGGGCTAGGGTTTTTGGTCGGGGAAAGATTATGCATTGTTGGTGCGTCGCATTTTGGTGGTCTTACTTGTCCACACTCGACGGTAGACGTTGGTGGGGCAACAGGTTTTGAATTGAATTCCTGCTTAAACCCTTGGGGAGGCGATTGGTTGAGTGACAGGAAAGGAAAGGACTTTGATCCCCCATCTTGTTGATTTTGTCTCATGGCTTCCTGAATTGAGAGATGCAGGCACCGTCACAGCCCTCCCGCATCAATCTAGCTCGCTTGAAGTCCCAGATTGAAAATAATATTGGTCCTGAGAAAGCATGCCATTACTTCGGTTACCTCAGCAGGTTTCTAAGCCAGAAACTGAGCAAGTCTGGGTTCAATAAGCTCTGCCTCATAATTCTCGGCCCGGAGAATATCTATCTGCACAACCAGCTCATTCTCTCGATCTTGAAGAATGCTTATACTGCAAAAGCACCACCATTGCTCGGCCATGACAGGGCTTTGTCGAAGCCTCCCGAAGACGGCCTTCATCTGCCTCACTCAACACCATCTAGTGCAGCTGCCTTGTCCAATGGGGACATCTTGCCACCATCCTCTCCAAAGCTCAGGGCTGGAAGTCGGGAAAGAAGGCTCAAAGACAGGCCTAGCCCTCTTTGGCAGAATGGGAAGATTGATGTTGGGCGGCAATCTCAATTACCTGTGGAGTCCACTGCAAGGGAGAACGGAGTTTTAGCACCTTGTGACTCGAGGAGACCATTGCAGCATCAAGCTGACGGTGCAGAGCCTCCTGCTAAAAGGCCACGAATAGACAAGTCATTGCATCATGATCGGGTACCTGTAAATAGCCAAGGTCCAGCTGATGTGGTCGGAGTGGAGAACGAAGAAGAGGCAGAGGAGCACATCAAGGATTCAAGTTGCAGTTGGGGTCCTTTGCGGGCCCCACTTGGGATACCATATTGTGCAGCTAGTGTTGGTGGGGCACGCAGACCTCTTCCATCCACAATGAATGCCAGCAGCAGCAGCGGCAGCTTCCCTGGCAGCTACTGTGGTGGTGAATTGTGTCGCACAGAGATTTTGAAGAAGAGAATGGAGGAAATTGCAGAAGCACAAGGCTTGGGGAGCGTAACGATGGATTGTGCAAATCTTTTGAACAAGGGTTTGGATATTTATTTGAAGCGGCTAATCAAGTCTTGCGTTGAGCTGGTTGCTTCTAGGACAGGACATGAACAACCGACAAGGCCTCCAGCCTTCAAACAGCAATCTCATGGGAAAGTCATCAACGGCGTGTGGCCGGGAAACCACATGCATGTACATAGTAGGGAGTCTTTAGAAGGATCGCAAGATCCTAGAGCCCGTCGGCTGATATCCGTTTTGGATTTTAAGGTAGCCATGGAATTGAATCCACGGCAGCTTGGAGAAGACTGGATGTTGCTGCTAGAGAAAATTTGCCTTTGTTCATTTGAAGAATAAACACACACCTCACATGCATCATAAATCAAACAAGTCGTCTCACACCGCGATTGCCATTGCGCCGGTTACTCCAACCTCGAGGACCTGCCATTCAAACTCGAGAGCTGGCCTGGCCGTCACATCATAAACCTAAGAACAATATCCAATGTTGGGTGTTGTGGCAAAAGCCCTGCTGTTTATATTCTTTCTGTGAGGTCATTGTAGCGATCATAAGAAAGATGCAACATTTCTTCTCTCACTGCTCAATGTCTTCCATGATTTCCTCCCCAATCACAAGGAGATACGATGATATTCTTCACTTTTTGATTCGATCCTCTTAACATCTATAAAGCCAACCACAGATTTCAAGGATTAATTGTGCAAATTTTAAGTATACATGCAGGATGGAATCTTTTCAGAGTCTTGCAGCAATACCTTTATGTAATATAACTTGGTATAGGTAGTAGGTACAGCCTGTTTCGTGAATGGTTCACAGCATCAACTTATGTATGCTGCTATCTGATCCGAGATTGGCTTGGGTGGATGTGGATCATGGAAATGGACAAGCTAGAGAAGAGGATAGAATTATAGGAAAGAGTATTATGTTCTTCGATTAATCTTGAAAGATGGTGGTACGTGATTACATATACAACGACATCTCAGTTGAGACAGCACAATTATTTTAAAATAATAATTTTAATGATAAATTGAAAGAAGATAAAATCCTTGTTTGTTTATTACTATGTATCTTTATTTTTTATTATACATTATTATATTTTATAATAATATTTATTATATAATTTTAATATTTTATATTAAAAAATTATATCAAAATATTTATGTTATTTATGTAATTTCTAAAATAACGTAAATCTCAGTACTTACTTCTTCGCTTCAACCAAAGTAATAAACGTACCTACCAAATGCCATGGCCACGACAGCCCGCCCTCTTCCAACTTGACATGGAACTGTGCTTCTGCGGGCGCCACCTGCTCCTCCCCTCATCCGCCAGACCTCTTCTCTCTGTCCCTCCCCTCCGCCACAAGCTCAAGACCTTCTCCCCACCCTCGTCGTTCTCCCCGCCTCGCTGCTGCTGCTGCTCCTCCGGATCGCCGGGCGAAGGTAAGAAGCTCTCCCAGCAGTCGTCATGGGAGGCGGAGGACGCGGAGGGGAAGGACTACCTGTACAGACTGGGGGAGGAGGCGGACAACACGAACATCGCCATCGGGGCGAGGAAGGGGATGATCGACGACCTCTTTGTCGGAAATTTTCTCGGGAAGGACTGTGAGTTAGTTATTCTGCTTCTCTCTTCCCCCAATTGTTGACGCTACTGACGCCGCTTCTTTCTGCCGCCTTTCTTCCAAGTTCGGTAATGACTGGTGGGCCTTTCCGTTGCAGCTGATATCGTGTTCGACTACAGGCAGAAAATGACGAGATCTTTTGAGTATTTGCAAGGGGATTATTACGTCGCCCCCGTCTTTATGGTGAGTTCGAAGAGGTTGACCTTGTGCACCGTTTGCTTCCATTTCGATCATAGTGATTTATATGTTAATACCTTCTTTCCATTGCTCATTTTCAGGACAAAGTTGGTAAGCTTTAATTCATCCTGCTTGGTTGAAAGCCACTATTGACATTTGTCGAGGTAGCTAATGTACGGGGATATATTGCTAGTTTCCACCATTTATTCTCATGCTTGAGTCGAACTACATCGTACCTCACATTACAGTAATTCACGAATGTGCTTGCTTTTAGGTTGATCAAACACATGGTTTTTTCTTTTGGTGACATTATCAAAAGAATATTCGACCACAAGAAAGTATACTCTTTTTCTTTTATCTTGTGCATATTCCAATTTCACATCGACCAGAAGAGTGTATACCGAATTTCTAGGTTAGATCATGACTGAAAGTTGAATGTAACTAATCTTTTGTCTCTCCATACGAACATCCACGGGACACTACACCAACCAAATAGCATTTTGGTTGCATGGGCATTCATAAAACATCAAATTTATTGGTTTAGTTCTTTTGAGTTTCTTGATAATACTATAGATGATTTATTCACCACATCTTTTATTTTGCAGTATGTCATATTGTGAAGAACTTTATTGCTCAACACCTCAACGTCAAAGTTCCGCTGATCCTAGGTGACATCAGAGGGTTCATCTGATCAATTCTCTCTCTAAACTCCATTTTTTCTCTTGCCAAATAAGTAGGCGTTTTAGATTTTAGACTAGGGACAATGAGATAGTTTATGGGTTTCACTTTCCATTTCTTGGCTTTCTTTTTGGGTCCGTGTGTAAGTTCACTTGTCTTCCATGAAGTAAACCAATTCAGGCATCTTGTTTGAAGTGATTGATTTTAGATTATTTAATCCCAGATGTTATATAATGTAATTGAATTTTACACCTTAATTTTGCAATAGTATTGGAGTTCTTTTCAGTTACAATCTTTCAACTCGACTATTGGACATGGACATCATTTTTTTTGAAGATTAAAAGGGTGAATCTCATTCAATGATATGCTCCATCCAAAGGTACAAGAGGACCAAATAGGTCTAAAATTAAAATTACGTGAAAAGGTTACAAATAATAACCTTGAACACATTGCTGGAAAATGCTTGTTGCAGAGCTCACCATCTCCTCAAAAGAACATGATACATTATTAAAAATGGTGTCATTACGATACAACCAAGTCAACCAGAACACCACATGAGCTATGATGGTCATGATTACCAGTATAATTTAATTATTAATTTTTATCTGGTTACTAAAAATTATAATCTAATTAAAGAATGTAAATTCAATTACACATAAGTTTACTGTCAACAATACAATGCCTTATTGCCGCACGAATGTTTTTGCAATGCATATTGGTAAGTATTTGATTTGATTTTACTTTTCTTTAGGATTGGTGCCCAGCAAATGAGTGTAAACTTTTGAAGCTGGGGAATTATTTAAATTTTGAATGTCAGTTGACAATTTTTTATCTTCATGTTTTTCAAGTACTGTGAAAATTAGTTTTGAGTGCTAAACTATAACACCTTTACTCATAGGGATCTGGGGTGGAAAAGGACAAGGAAAAACATTCCAAACAGAACTTATTTTTCGTGCATTGGGGGTTGAACCTGTAATCATGTCTGCTGGGGAATTAGAATCAGAGAGAGCAGGTAAAAAGTTATCATTACTAGGTCAGGAGAATTTATACCTGCCTCAAAGCTACTCAATCTATTTGATGTTTTTACTTCATCCTTTTTCAAATTATGAATTTTTTTCCATAAATTTTCTAAGGATTGCTAGAGGAATTTCAATTGCTTTCTGTCTATCTATAAATGTGATGTTTGAGACCCTTCCATGCATATTGCAACTTTGAATTTTCTCTCAAATTTCAAATGACGTTTTATGAATGTTAAACTCAAGTGGATTTCTTTAAATGTTTATTAAGTCATCTTCTTGCAGGTGAACCTGGAAGACACATAAGAGAACGATATAGAACAGCTTCTCAAGTTGTCCAAAATCAAGTTAGAAGCCTTTTCACTTGTACTTCACAATGCATATCTCTGGATATTCTGAGTTGATAATGTTAGCCTAGTATGTTAGTTGGATTTTGGTACCTCTCTATGCTGGTTCATGCCATCTTTATATCAAGCTTATAACATTTCTTCCAATAAACATGAAGCATTCCAAATTCCTAAATTTCGTCTTTTGATATCTCTACATCTAGTTCCCAATAAGCTATTTTCTGTCATCTTTCTGGTCTTTAATTTTCTTTAACTTCACAAGATTGAAACCTTTCTTCATAATTTGATTCTTTGTGCTCATATCATGTCCTCAGGGAAAAATGAGTTGTTTGATGATCAATGACATAGATGCCGGGCTGGGGAGATTTGGTGAGTTTTAACTTTTTCATTACATGAGGATGTCTGGTGCTGGGAAAGCCTATTAGCCGTTTAAAAGCCAAAAAAATCTTACAGAATATGTTCTGGAACAATTAATAATTTTGTTGGTCCTTTCATTTACATGAGATGTATGTTTTTATTCAATTCCCCATGTAGGTGTCATTAGGTGTATATTAACTATACTTTAACAGTTTGATAGGATGTAATGTAATTTGAATAAGTGGATATTGTTGTTTAACAATTCATAGCAAGCCACCATAATTTTTTAGGTCATGGTTAGTTTATTTACTGTTATTTAGTGTTCTTTTAAGTTTGGAAGGTGTTTGTTGCGTAATGATTTTTACGGTTCTCACTTATTGGTTATCCTCTGCCTACAAATAAATTTAGAATTATTTCTTAGGTGATGATATTTTACTGAGTACCGACAACCATTTTTTCAACCTTTTTATTTTGAAAATGCCCTCAAGACCATAATTTTAACATATTAAGGAACGACTTTATTTTCTGAAAAAGTAATGGTTTTTGTGATGATGATGCTTTTAGTTGAACCCATAACAATATCATTATCTGGTGCTTGTATTTCTACCTTCTAAGTGAGAGGAACTGAAATGTGGCCATGCTAACTTCTGAATTCTGACTCAGTGTTGATATTTGTGGATGGTAAATTTTCTTTGTATGTGTATTATAAAAATTGGAATTTTCTATTTAGTCAGTTTTTTCTCTGAAATATTTCTTGAAGTGCTGCTTCAGGTAACACACAAATGACAGTCAACAATCAAATTGTTGTTGGAACTTTAATGAATTTAACTGACAATCCCACAAGAGTTAGCATTGGACAGAAATGGAGGGAATCAGATGTCAGACATAGAGTTCCTATTATTGTGACAGGAAACGATTTTTCCAAAATTTATGCTCCTCTTATTCGTGATGGAAGGATGGACAAATTTTACTGGTTAGTGATGTCCAAAATTCTTTCATTTTTTTAAAACTAATGCAAACCCTGAGATATGATTGATGAATACTCTGGTAATAACTGTTGTGTTTTTGTCAAATATCATTTATCATATTTATGGTACCATGATGTGTCCTCATAGTGAAGATAAATATTAGATTGAAATAAAATGGCAATGGAAATATGACCATACGTCCATTCCCATCAATTATTTGTGTATTCTTCTTCATGGCTTCGTCTATGATAATTTGGCAAACAAAAAGCAATGAATCAGATTTGAGATAATAGAAAAATGTAAAAATTCTAGTGTTAGTTCGTTAAGTAGAATTACGTTCAAAAGTTTATTCTTTCCCACCATGCATTTTTTTATGAATTCATTGAGCTTTTTGGTTTACATATTATTAGTATTTTATTTATTATTCTGAAGAATTTGTGTTCAAATTATGTTAAACTTTCATCAAGTTTATTTGTCCAACTTTTGAATATCTAGTATCAATTTAATTTTCCCACATTAGATGTATTTAGAAAAAGTTCACATTTTAGTAATTATCTCACTTAAGGGCATAAAGTTTGTATAAAGTAGTTGTGATGTTTATTCTTTATTGAGGTATGTAAAAATCTATTTCATAACAGGCAGCCAAACCGGGAGGATATGATAAATATTGTCCAACGAATGTATGAAAAAGATGGGCTATCTCTAGATGAGGTTGTGGCAATTGTGGACACCTTTCCTAACCAAGGTAATATCTTGTTACTGTTAAGCCAAAGGAAATATTCATATTTAGGTGTAACATTGGCAATGGTGCTTCAACCATTCAATTTTCCTTTTTTCTTGGGCCCATTATAAGACAACACTTTTTAACCTTTGTAATAGGCGCTAAATTGTATGTTCTTCCATAATTTATGCAGCTTTGGATTTTTATGGAGCTCTCAGATCTAGAACATACGATTGTTCAATCTTGAAGGTACTTTTTTGTTTGAATGTCTTGGGTTGGAAGTCAATCCATTGGGAAAGGTCACCATTCTTGAGTTCTGATAATTGATAGGTTTAAAATTGGAGAAGGCATGCCACTAATGCCATTTTTCTCATAAATGATGAAATTTTGTGATATGTCAAAGCAAGTTGAAGAAAAGCACAAAGTATTTTACTTTTCGCTAACCTATAAAGGGTATCAAAATACTCAAGGTCATTTCCAGGAAAAATTATCATTTTCCCACAATTTTGCATCATTCATTTGTTTTGAGAATTTACTTTTTGTTTTGTTTACTTTGTAGTGGATAAATGAAATTGGTGGCTTTGAAAATTTTGGTGAAAAACTTCTCAAAGGGAGAGGTGAAACGCTTCCTACCTTTATTCCTCCAAAGGTATTGAATGTAGAACTATCTGATATCATCCCGTATCATATTCTTTTCCGTGGTATAAACTTTTCTGAAGGTGTTCCATGGTATGACTTTCTGGCAATAGTGTAGGGTTGTTTCTGATGGAATATCACATTAGATTTTCCATAAAATACACATGGAGCAAAAGCTTACTCCTATTAAAATATCCACATCAAACTTTGAAGTAAAACTATTTTTTCTCTTGAATCAATATGAGATGATTTTTTTATAGAGTCTAGTAGCTTTTAGGAAAGCTCTCAGTCTAGTTGTTAAATTTCTAGCACCAGAGTTTTGACATGAATTATTTCAGCCCCAGGAGCATGATCTGATTGAAACCCATGCTGGACGTGTTGATACTAGGTTGGCAATCCACTAACAGATTCTGCAGCTGTTGTATTTAATTCACAAATATTTAAGAAATAAGTCTGATAAGTTAATGTCTGGGAGTTGTATACTTGTTGGACACCCTCTTTGTCAACAATCACTAGGTTGCATTTGATAAAAGATTTTTCTCCATCTCTGATAGTCTAGATTGTTACCAGATAAAAAAACGATGTCAGCTTAAACGTATGAATTACATTTTTCTCTCTAAAAATCCAATAGAAGCCAAAAGTTGAGGTTGTTGATCGAGCTTTTATCAAAAATACTGTTGAATGAAATGCCTTATTCATGCAAAACTGAATTTTAGCTGGTGGCTACTGTCTCCATAATTATTGTCATCTATGTTTCGATAGGTATATATCATGTAGAGATGTTTTAACTGCTTCTCCTGTGTTAGGGAGCTTGATTTTAGGAAGGTTGTTAATATGGTTTATTTGATTTTGTTGGCAGCAAACTGTTGAGAATTTGCTTGAGTCGGGACATTCCCTCGTCAAAGAGCAAGAGTTAATTACAAACACAAGGCTCTCGAAGGAATATTTTAGAAATATGGATGAGTGAACATGTGGAGTGGTAAGAAGTATGTATCACTGCTCAACATCAGCATGGTACATGAAATTTGGGAGTTTCTCATGTGGAATTCTTGTCAGAGAATTGTTCCGGAATGCCAGGACATGCATCATTATTAATTCATGCTGTATGTTTAAACCTTGGTAAATTCTCTGCCACTCTTGCGACTAAATGCGTAACCTAGTTATGGGTTTCGAAAATGAGAGCTGAAATATATACTAAGGTATCTGTTGGATATGATTTTGACAAATTTAAGATTTCGCATAGGAGTTAAGTTATGGGTTTCAAAATTTGCAGATGCTGGGTATTGTTTATTAAGTATTCAAGAAATAAAACAAACCGTTCAGTTTTAGATGGGTAGCATTAGCATATTAAATCCGATGCAAAATCTCAGAATTGAGAAAAAGACCCACTCTCAAATTCTTTTAAAAAATGAACCATAAATCACTATTGTAAAAAATCAAGTAAATTTGATTTATGATTTGATATTTGATGTTAGAGATATTGGAAGGTATTTGATTATGATTTTGTCTAATAAAATTTCAAAATCAAAGAATCTTGAGTTCCAAAATTTTAACTAAACGATACTTATTAAAGTTCTGTGACTGAGTTAAGCTGAAATCCTTTTATTGAAGTCCTTTGTTTGAGTTCTAGAATTTTAATTTTAACTTTACACAAGTTTTAATATGTTATCATTATCATATAAATTTTTATATATAAAATTTATCATATATAATTTTAATATTATTTATTACATTACTTTTAACTTTAACTTTTTATAATTATTTAAATTAACTCTACAGTCGATGGAATAAAAAACAAACATACGACTAATTCTTCAATCTTTATCAGAGGAATGGTATCAAAACAAATGAATGACATTACCTGTAGATTTCTTTAATCTTCCTGAGAATTTTTGTGGTTAGTTTGATATTGCAACAGGTATATGGTTAAAAATATTATAAATACGTATCTTATAATTTAAATATATTTAAAATAATATTTATTTATTTTTTAAAATAAAAATTTTCAAATATCTAAACCAATAACAATACCATACATGTATGAATGGCTGCACTTCATATTTACCGTTAATTTTTAAAAATTTCTCAACGTACCGATAAATCTCAAGATTCGAACTCGCGACGTAGCTCGATGTTGCAGGTTACTGATGCTTAGGGTTTCGACAGCGACTCAGGCAAGGGTAAAAGCCTCCGTTCTGCCGCCAGATCTGGGGCTTCTCGGCCATGGACGTCGCTAATCTCTCAGGCTCGGCCATTGCGAGGAGCCTGGCCTCGTGCAGCAAGGCGACACGGGACCGAGCTCTTCGCCTCCTCGTAACTTGGCTCTCCTCTACGAACTCTGCCTCCGTCTCCGACGAGGACCTCCACAAGGTATGGAAGGGGCTTTTCTACTGCATGTGGCACGCCGACGGCCTCTCCTTCCAGGTCGATCTCGTCAACCGTCTCTCCTCCATCCTCGCCTCCCTCGACCTCCCACTGTCCGCCCGCTACTTCGATGCCTTCCTTTCCACCATCCGCCGGGAGTGGAGCGGGATCGATCACCTCCGGTTGGACAAGTTTTACCTCCTCGTCCGGAGGTTTGTCAACAAGCTCTTCGTTTTCCTGAGGTATAGGAAGTGGGAGAAGGACGTCGTTGATAGGATGGCTGGGGTTTTAGGGGAAAAGACGCTACTTTTTGCCGATAAGTGCCCGGCGAACGGCGTAAATTTTCACATTTCACAGGTTTACTTGGATGAGATGGTGGTGTTTCTGCCGTTGAGCGTCGAAACGCTGGAGGCTTTGATGAAGCCATTCTTCACTGCGATGGAGCAGTCGTTGGACAAGGTCTTGGTAAAAAAGATTAAAAGTTGTATGTTTGATAGGTTGCTAGAGAATGGGAGGAAGTACTTGGAGCTCGAGAAGAGGGGTGAGTTGGAGTTGGGCAGTGAGGTCGAGAAGTTTGGAAAGGTTGCTTTGGGTTTGGGGTTTTCTCAGAGGTTTTTGGCTTCTGCAACGGCACCAGAAACTCTCACTGGTAATAGGAAAGTTCTTTTCAACTTACATCACGGATTTCTCAAGTTAGAGAAGGATTTGAAAATTTCTGAGGTTGAAGTTTCATTCAAACTGGAAAATGGCCCTATGTCGACTGATGCCGCTGCTCATGAGACACCCCTGTGTGCTTCAGACTGTGGCCAACCAGGCAAGTTGGACGCAGCTAATGGCAAGACTTCGTGTGATGGCCAATTCTCCAATGATGGTGGAAAATCTTTTATTTTAGTTGATTTGAGCAATCCTTGCACATCCGTACTTCTCAATGGTGGTATAGGCGTTACTGGGGACATGAATGTTGATAAAATAAGTGATGGAAATGTGGATCTGCTTGATGAAGCAACATTGTCAAATCTTCAGTTGCGATTTGAGAAGGTTGCAGCTGAGACAGGAATGATGACCCCTGTTAGTATTTTAGCTCCTAAGAAAAGGAGAAGGACAAAGTTCTCTGGCAAAGCCATTTCTGATTTTGATGGCAATGCAGATGGAAAAGATGGGGAGAAGAGTGTCAAGAGGGTGAAGTTCTCTATGAAGAACAACCTCATTTGGAAGCCACATACTCCTTTGCCACCTCAAAGCCTGAGAATACCTCCATCTGCAGCGCCGAAAGGAAGTGCTCTTAAGAAAGGACTACCTCCCGGTCCTGTAAAGGATTGTTCTAACAACACAAAGGCCAAATCCAGCTGTAAGAAGAAGATCCGCAAGATCTCCCGTCGTGTATCTCCGGCTGTCAAACGCCTACGGAAGCTGAAAAGCTGCCCGGCATAAGGATCGTGACAATCATGTTTCAGCCCCTTGAAGACATATAGGGTATTTCTTTCTTATATCCTCTTGTTCATATTTTCATATCCATTATTTGTTCTTTTATTCAATCAGCTATGCTAGTGGACGATGCAGTGCCTGAGTGTCAAGCTCAGACACTAGGTTGTATTTCTCTTTTATTTGATGGAAGCTTTACTTATCATTAAGATGTTCCTGGCATAGCAAATGAAAAATCTTGTTCTCATGTTACATATGGTTGATTGTTATGTCATGCATATAATAAGTCTAATTCTCAAAAAGTTAATATAATATATCTATCGAAAAGTTGATATAATAAGAAACAAGTCTAGTTCCTAATCAAGAGACTAACCTCAAAGGATTATTTACATAAATGGAAAATGAGATTCCCAATAAGTCTAGGAGTTGCATGCATCATAGACATTTGACACCAATGCACTTATGGTCTTCTCAATACTCTTACATCTCTTTATTTTGGACCAACGTATCATTCCGTTTAGGTATACTCCCATCTATTAGCTTATCACATGATTTATTTCCTTTTGGTTTCGGTTTAACATGTAATTGTATAACATTGGTGGCTTTCTCCTCCATTGGATTACATTGAGACCATCTGTAGTTGCCCATAATCCTGAAGTAATGTAATATAATGCAATTGAAGTGCATTCCCTAATACTTGAAATTTTCTGACTATAGCTTTTGAAATCTGATCATTAGAAATTGTATTCCCTAAAACATCATTCAATTAAACAAAGTTGACCTTAAATAATTGAATCGATTGTCTTTCTAATCTAGTTGTAAATTTTTATTGCTGTTATCATATATTGTAATCTACTTTAAGAATGCAATTTCGTTAAATTACATTTAGCCCTTGTTTGGTCGATTGTAATGAACATGATAGTCCACATTTTCAAATGCTTCCATTGTTTTCTGTGTGGTCACCCATTTGATCTTCATTGAATCAAATATTCGCTTCTCTCCTATGTGGTGTGATGCTTTTGAGTCTTCTCTTTTATATCACTCACATGTTTGCCAATCATTGAGTTGTGTTTAAGTGTGATTTGTTGATCGGGTTTTTATCACCGTTAACTATAAATTTCATAGTTAATGTAATATTACGATATACTTTTTTGACATTAAACGTGATCCAACTTTGTTTATTACGTTTGTTTGACTTGAGTATCGAATAAGTTTCGATTCACTTTAATCTAATCGGTCCAATATATTATCTTACAGGTTGAGCAGATTCCAGTAGTTACATGGCTAAAATTGAACGCTTGACGCAGGCGGAAGAAAATGATGGATTAGATAGAGTTGAGGTTCTGTTTAGACCGTGTGACCTGCACATTGTGAGTCATTGATTTCTTCAATATCTAGAGTTGAAGATAAGTTTTTTTTTTCTCTGCAATCATTAGAGAAAAAAATGAAGACAATGGTAAAGAGAAGGGGAAAACTTCGAATAGACGTAAATCTAATTTTTTTTCGCGTAAACCTTATAAAATAAGAAAAAACAAATCACATCGTCTGTGGTTGGTTGTTAAAAAAACCTTTCTTTTTAGGAATTTGGGTGGAGTTTTTGGTTGTTTACTGTTTTTGTCGTAATTAAAAATTAATTTTATAGCTATAATAATGTGAGAATTCTTTAATATACTTTTTCTATATTTTTTATCATGATATTTAATTAATTACATTTAACATTAAAAAATTTAATTTTATTATTTTATTTAAATGTTAAAATAAATTTAATTTAAAAATATTAAAAATAAAGTTAATTTAATATTACAAATATTAAAAATATATTAAAAATAAATTTAATTTAACTTTGAAAGTTGAATAAAGTTAAAAACGAATTTAATTTTATAAATTGAGTTGAAACTATATAATTATTAAAGTGAAGAAAATTTATATATTTAACCATAAATCTTAACATTTCGTTTGAAAATAAAGAATTTAATTTGTTACACATTCTTATATATCATAATCATTACGTAAATTTTAATATATAAATTCTTACCTCTAAAATTATTTATAAAATTATTTTTAACTTTAATTTTTTACAATTATCAGACTCAAAACTCTTCCCACTTAAGCCATAATGATCGTTCAATCTGACCGTTGAAAAGATGGACAAGCAATTCAGGTCTCAGTATCAATAGAGAATAAAGAGTTGTCAATCGTACCGTATCGATTCGGTATGACATAATTTTTGTATCAACATGATATGACTCACACCATTAATCGGCCAGTTCAGGTACGATTTGTGGTATGAAAAAATACTATTCGTGTCGATCAATGACATGATTTTAATCAGCACGATTTTTAAATTAATTAAATAATTAACAAATTACAACATTCTTCTTGAGACCTGACGTTGCGACTCGATGGCCCATCTCCCTTGCCAGTCACACAACTTGGCGACTCGTGCCCTCCCTCTCGCGTATGTGATTGCGAATGGTTGCACGACCCGACTGTCGGTTCAATCACCCAACAGTCTATCCCCCCTACTGATCACATGACCCGTTCACTGCCCCCCCCTCGTGCACATGATCATTCACCCCATTGGCCTCACGACCTGGCTATTGGCCCAATGACTTAGCGGCCCATCCTCCTACCAGCCACACGACTCGTTCACCCTCTCTTGTGTATGCAACCGTTCACTTTGTCGGCTGCACGACCCAACAGCTCATCCCCTCGTCGAGCCACACGACCCAATGATCCATCCCCCTCGCCAGCCATACAACTTGTTCACCCCCCTTCCGCACATGCAACCATTCACCCATCAGTCGCACGACCAAGCTATTGGCCAAATGACCTAGCGACCCGTCCCCCCCACCGATCACATAACCTAGTTGTCGGCCAAATGACCCGATCCCCCCACCCCTCTCACGACCCAATTGTCAACTCAGAAGATACTTTTAGTCATAATCTTGTGTTAAACTAGGCCATACCTATTTCATGTTGAAATTCATATCATACCAGTACGACACGAACGACTTAAAGATCCGACCCAGACACGATCTACGACACAAAATTTTTTTCATGTTGTACCATTAAACGACACGATCAAACCGTGCTGGACCGTGCCAACACGATCCATTAACATCTCTAGAAATATCCAATTGGTATTTATCCTTTTTTTTTTTGTTCCGTTTTGAAATTCATGCGTAATACAACCTGGTAAAACAAGGATTGATTAAAATAAAGATTACAAATCCTCCCGAAAGAAAGAGGATAACTTCTGATATTGGCAATATTGGGATACAAACTCTTCCCATTTAAGTTGATTAAAGAAAAAAGATTCTCGTTTATCATAATGTGCATCCTCATATGTTGCGCAAATCAGCTTCCGGTATCTCGTCCGTCAGGGAGATTAAGCAACGAGAAGCTTTGCCAAGTAACCATTTTCATATGCATCGATGGTATCTAAAGATACAATAAACAACTTCAGAAATCAGAATGTCGTTGTAAATTGTTTGAGAAAACAAATAAAAATGCAAATACACTAATTGGGAAAAAAAAAACAAGCAAATGTAGGTGAGTGTTACCATCAGAACCACCGATGTGTTTTCCTTTTATAAACACCTGAGGCACCGTACGCCTTCCAACAAAGTCGTATATGGCATCTTGAATGTCATTTCCATTTTCTGTAAGATAAAAAGGTGAGAGAAGATAAAAATTATTGCTAGAAAATGAAAATTTCAAAAACTTACTTCGGTCCAATAATTATGATACCAACTCGTATCAAATTATGAGAAAGAGAGTGACCATGTTAAGCTGTTATAAATTTGTATCATTTGATTTTGTCATCATTTCAATCTCATAAATTTTTTATCAACACGATTAGCATCATTTTGTATCACAACCATTTCAATCTCAACAATGTACATCACAAAATGTGTTTTGATGTAGCCAGGATCAGTTTGCTAAACGAAGTAATGCCTCCAGGTCCAAGCTACCTTTCACGAGGTACTATCCCATATGGAGGCATCTTGCTTTTTGGTTTTTGATGGCCAAAATGCAATGAACTATTGAGGATTTGAGTTTATTAAAAAAAGATGGAAACCCACCTGTCTCATCTAATTCAATAACATAAGGAACCTCGTCAAACTCTTTGAAAACATCTTTGACCACTTGGCAATATCTGTGCATTACACGAGAGAAAAATTTTAAAGCTCACATATACTTGCCCGACAAATCCTAGATAAAGAAGTGAATTCCATGGCGTGCATAACAATTCAGGACCAAAAAACAATAATATATCAAGAATTTTACAGAGAAATGAGAATAATTCAACAATATCATACCTCAAGTACTTGTTGGAAAATATCAGCTCAAATAATACAAGTTAAATTGCAAAGCCTTGTTGCATAATGAATTCTAAAACCCAAAATGAATGGCACGGAACAGATGCTCAATGGCACGTGATAATAAAATACAATAACGTAAGTCCTGGAAATGTGATATGAACATGGTCCAATTCAAATCCTTGCAGATAACATAATTTTAATTAGAAACAAGACTAATTCTCTGCCTATAGCACGGAAATCATTAATAACTTCATCATATTGTTCATCTCTTTTCATGGGAAACAGGACTCATTTCTAGTTAGATATGTAACAGAGTTTCATCTCCAGCAGAAAGCTCATAGAAGATTTCTGCATTGATGAGATGATAAACAAGGAAGCTGATACTATGATGTGATCAGTTTTTGGCCAGGAACTTTTATTGATGAAGAGGCAGTGGAATGCTTCTAAACTTCTGCTAAAAACAATGAAAATTTGGAGGTTTTGGGAGATACCAACCCCAACCATCTGCAAAAAGATAAACTGTTTTGGCATATGAATCATCAGCTTGTTGTGAAGAGCTGCACAAGTTTCAACAGCAAAATGGACACAAAAATGAACATTTACAAGCCTCTTCGACAAGCAAGCTTCTCAATGCAAAGTTTTTTATTGGCTATTGTCAAGTTTCAATTATTAATATTTCATAAGAAATTTGAACTGGTCTTCAGGGAAGTTTCATACTCTGTGCCAAGAGACTGAAACATTGAGCACCTAACAACCAAGGATTCCAACTTTGATTTCGTATCAGACTTTGGTAAGTTGAAAAACCAATACGTATTGGTAAATTTCATTATGTTAAAGTCATGTCAATAAAAATATCATAAATAAAATTATTTTTTGTCAGCAAATAACCACATTGACATCGATTTTGATGTCTTTTGTTAATTCAAGAAATCAACACACACTGATGAAATTTCACCAACATATGCTGATGTTGATTCCATGCTAACATGCATGAATGACTGGTCTTGGAGGAAGTTTCATACACTTTTTATGCTAAGGGAACCGAAAAATTGAGCACCTGACAATCAGAAACCTCTTGATAAATGAGTTCAGGTTAGGTTTCCACTTGAAGTCAATGCTGGGGATGATTCCGCTTTTCTGAAAGAGTTGAAAGGCTGTTAAGGTCAACATGGGCAAGATGCATCTTCTTGACATGTATCTCTCTGCATTAGACACCCATCTTCTTGACACATTTCTTTGCATTAGACATGATGATTACCTATTGGTAAGAGGACATGGAGACATGAAACACTGTTTTATAATAAGAACAGCAACGAGGATTGCTTTGAAGGGATTCCTGACAGAATTTTTTGTAGCATTGCCTTTCAAATCTAATATCATTGTCTCAATGATTTCTGTTCACCTTATATGAATATCACCCTACCTTCTTCTAAAATATCAATCCAATTCAATTTACTAGCCTGACTATTATAAGCGCAGGCTCTTGCCCCTTATTTGCATAGATAAATTAGAAGCAAGCAACTCTGGTAAGGGATGAAGATCATGGAAAATTCTGAATAAAATAGTAGAACATGTGATTGAGTGAGCAAGTGAGTAGTGTAGAAGTAGAACAAATGTAAAGAGCAACTACCAAATTGAGAAATTTGCAAATTACCTTCATTGCTTAAACACAACATATAAAATTCGGATGAAGGATATTTAAAATTCAGATAGATATAAAATCAATGCTGACCCGAATAGTGGTATAAAGACATTGACGTTGTTATAGTTGTTTTAGAATATAACAGCAATGGAATAGAAACTCGGACGTGAAAACAAAATTACATAATCAAATGGACGGGCATAGATGGAGAAAAAGATTCATGTTATCTACCCCGCATGGTAAAATTAAGGCATTGATTGTTCATTGTTGTTATTGTCTGTTGCTCCAAGAGAAACTTGTGGCGCTGGCTTACTACAACATGTCCTCGTATAAAAAGTCATAAGAAATAATAGTCTCACATCAAAACTGATGAATGAAACTAGTAAGACTCTTATATCAAATAATTTTAGTAAAATAAAATTAATTTTAATAAGGTAAAATCCACGAAAGTAAGTACAATGCGAGTATTTCTCACTCTTGGTTCAATTCGATAGGTATAAACACAAAGTCAATAAACTAACCAGAGAAAGGCGACTTATACGAAATAGAACGGTCAGCACAAATTAAACCGCCGATTGCACAAATCTGAAAGCATCCACACCAAAAGGTAACAACAAAACTAAGACAATCATATCTGCAAGTGAAAGGTTACTGTACGGAAGAAAACAGGCGAGAACGAGCTACTTACGGGCAGTAGGACTTGGAGAAGACGACGACGTCATGGGAAGAGATCGTCTTCTTCACGAAGGTCTCTTCCTTTGAAGAAGAAGAAGAAGAAGCGGAGTTGATCGTAGAGAAACCGACCGCCACGAGTCCCATCATGACGCGCCTTCCAACCGCCATCGCCATCGGACTGAACGCTACGATCCCGACCTGCGAAGGCCAGAAATCACCGCTCAGAACAGAGAACTCCGAAGAGACTTGGCCGAAGGAGAGGGAGTACGAACGGCGGAGGGTTGGGGGCGGAGGAGACCTGTCGAGAAGGTGAGAGTCTGCGGGAACATGGCGGGTTGACGAGAATGCCCTTGGGTGGGATAGGCTTCGGCCGGAGGAGTGGGCCGGACAGAGCCGGTAATCTGCACAGTGCGGTGGGGGCCATTCCGTCTTTTCCGGACGACTCCGATCCGATGCCGCCTCCGCCTTCGCCTTCCTACACGCCGGTGATGGACCGCGGACGTGGCGGCGGAAGGGAAAAGTCTCGCCATTATCAGCGTTTCACTGGTGGGTTTCCCGGGTCGGATCTGGATCCGTCGAAATTCCTCGTGCTTTGGATCCGATGTACGTCGTTTTACAAAGCCGCACCGAAAAGTCAGCGTTCTGGGTGAAAGGTTAAGATTTATTTTTTACCTTTTGTTTTTTTTCTTCTTTCTCATGGATAATATCAGCCTGTAATTTTTGTCTCGTTTTGTGTCTTAAATGAGATTATTTGAAATTTATTTAGAACTTATTTAAGGTGTCGAACTTGAAATCATAAACTTTGAGAAAAAGCCTCCCAATCAATTAAAATACCACTTCAGTAGTGTACGTTGTCATTTAAATCTAAATGAAAATATTTGACCTAAATCAGAACTTTAGTTAGCTCTCCTCAACATGTAGCTCCACAACTGATCACTCTAATTTTATCAAATGACACTTAGGATTTATTTAGTAAGAGTTTTTTCAACTTTAGAGCAAGAAAAAGTAATTTCTCTACCTTTTGTTTCAAATATCTATTTGAAAAAACTACTTCAAAAATTTCTCATATCATTTGAAAATGATTTTTAATTTAAATGAAAACTACTTAAAAGGAAGTGTTCCAATTTTTGAATTTTTCATTTGAAACTGGTTTCAGCAAATTCTTACAATTACTTTTAATATTATATTACTATAGAAATTCTAACATATAAATTTTCATTACCTTAATTATTATACAATTTCAACTCCACTCACAAAACTTACTTCAACTTCAATTTTATTTAATTCTTAAAGTAAAATCAACCTCAAATAAAACTTAAGATTTATTTGAGAGGATATAAAGAGTTTTTTATTTTTGAATACAGGTGGTAACGATTATTACAATGGCCTGGTGGAAATTTCAAATGAAATTTTATGGTGCCTATACTTCAGTGATAGAAATGCACAAAATGTAAGTTCTCAATATAAATCCAATTTTAAACTTTTAAGAGGGATTTGTGTATTTAAAATTAATAAAAAATCACGTGAAATGATAAAAAAATTTACTAAAATCATTTTACATGATTTTCTATTAATTCTAAATACACAAACACTATCTTAAAGTTCAAAGTAACAAGTTATTGAATATAGTGCAAATAACGTTCTTTAAATAAAACTTATGTCAAAGCAAATGTTTACTCATCTGCAAATTTTTTACATTAGTAATATTTTTATTTAAATTTTAACTACCTTCTTTTTCCTTTTCTGCAGTTCCTGAATAAACCACCTATTCACAGTCCTGCAGCCGTCTCAAGCGAAACAATAGTGCATTAGCAAAGCTGTCAATCTTTTACAAGGAGAAAATAACCAGTCACCATCCAAATGAATTGAACAACATGGAGGGACTACTCGTAAACGAGTGCGACATGTTGAGACCCTAGGAAGTGTACAGAATGATGCTATGTTTGCAGGAGAATGTAAAGATATCAAACTCCATACTCAGATCAGCCTCTCCTATTTAAGAATTCTTATGGGTTTCAATTTGCATGGAGGGTTCACTCCATGGCGTTGTCATGCGCAGTCATGAATCGAACAACCACACAGGTGGTATTATCAGCACTTCCTCTCTGAAAAGCTTCTTGCAACAGCTTCCTTGCCGCTTGCTCGGGGTCGTCTATGCATTTGATCATCATCACGGCTTCCTGCATTCATCATTCATGCATTCATTGGTTCACTTACCAAGGTATTCATTTATCTGATTTCTACAATAGACTAGAAGAAATCTGATGCCTTTAAAAATAAAAATCCACAAGAGCTTTCCTCTGTGGAAAAAATTGTACCATGGTAATTATAAACAACAGATGGGCACAACAATACCTCATTTGAGACAACGTCCCAGAGTCCATCGCTTGCAAGAATAAGAAACTCAAGAGAGTTGTCAACCACCTCCTCCTTGGTACATATAAAATTGTGGATAAACAAAGATGTGCTTTGAAAAAGTACATGGAACACATCCATTCTACTGAAGGAAAATGTAGCTTCGATTATGTGTGACATCACATGCTAGAGAAAAAGGGAAGTAGGTACCTGAATCTCTGGATCAGCAACTACATACCGCTTCAAGAGTCTGTCACCAAAAGCACGTGAAACAGCAAGAATCCCACCAACTCGCCAAGTGCCTTAGGGGATAGTATACAAGCCATAAACAATTGCTACTGTAACACTGATTCATCTCAAAGAATATGAATGCCCTCATAAATTGCTTGCTTACCAGCCCACATCACGTAGCCTCCTGCATCTTCAATTCTCTGTCTCTCATGTGACTCGTTTGGCTTATGATCCCGTGAAACAGCTATAGCTGTTAAAATTAACAAAAGCATTGAATTATCAATCGTATGCTACCTTTTTTGCTTTCTCCTCAGGCTTTGTATTTATAATGAATACAAAAAATTCTGTTTGCAGTGTCTTTACATAACAGTTAATTTCCAAATTAAGCTTCATTTTTAAATAATTCCATACATATGTCTTCAAACAATAACAAGAGAAGACTTCTAACAAGACCTACCATTTCCATCTCTGCATATAACTGCTCTTGAGTCCCCAACATTAGCCACTAGAAGGCGATCTCCAACAAGTACGGCAGTAGAAGCAGTTGAACCAGCATCCTTCTGTTGATCATTCTCAGTTTTCAAAAATTCTGAGTCGGTGTGATTATAAGCATCAGCTGCAGTAGAAAATTCAAAAAGTGGGTTTTATAAACTCTATCATGTGAAAAAAAAATGTTAATACATGTTCAATGTAGTGGAGAGAAAGCTACTACCAATAGCCAACTTGGTATCGGTTATAAACTTTGGATGGCTGATAAGATTTCTGAAGAGGTTCTTCTTAACATACTCTGCTGCTTGAACGCCCCCATGACCTGCACAAAAATAGAACCATATAAATAATAATTGAGGCTATTACCAAACAAAAAGGCTATTCAATAAAGGAAATGTTTCTGCTAGTGACCGAGAGTATTAAAAATTTATAGTCATGACATACTGAAAACTCAACAAGAATAAGTGCTCTAGTGGCTTGGCATTTTCCATTACCGTCAAAAACTCCAAACAGGCCAATGATCTCTCCGTTGATGCCATCAACTCTAGTATCATAGTAGTCTTCCATTGAAGATCTTTTACCAGGTGAACTTGCATATCCATAGCTGAACTTCACATTTTGACTGCGTTAGAAATATTGAAACGGTCAGTACCTTGGTCAGCAGAAACTTCATCATTTTCATGTGAAAATTTGAGGCGAAAGAATTGAGTTACCTTCCCAAAAGATGTACCAACTTTCATCTGGTAAAAAACTTGGGATGGAATAAGCATGCTAGAGCGATTATGTTGGAGCGAATTACGACAGATATCTATCCAATAGGGGAAAATATACTAGTCCGACAAAAGCATGAAGCATAAATGCTATGCCTTTCATTATTCGAGAAATTCTTCTAAATATATGATAAGATCTAATTGATACAACCGAATTTGATTGTATTGGTGACAAAATTTCTATCCGCGTAACAATGCAGTATCACGTAGCTTTGGAAGATCCTAAATCATATCCTTTAACGTCCGTAGAAATGCATCAGAAATACAGATCTTATGTCTTTTAACCCATCAGCATTTCACGCAAAAAAGTGGTAGAATTTGACAACCCTCGACGATCACATTTCAAATAATAATTCCATACAGGAAAAGCAGAGCATTGACATGCAGACCCCAAGTACACGGTAACAAAACCCTCGACGATCCCACATTTTCATCAACGACGAAGAGAGGAAAGAGGTGTAAATCGACAAATCAAGCAATGCAGGACGAAAGGAGGAGGGAAGGAAGGAAGAACACGACACCTGATACCTCCGCCGGAGACAAAGGCGTCCGCCCCCACGCTCCCGCCGGGGTTGGGGAAGACCGAGTTCAGGTACCCCATTCTTCGCACGAAGGACCAGAGCTTCGCCGTCTTTGCGTCCTCTCTCTTCGCCCCCTCCACGCGATTCCCTCCTTTGCCTCTCTTCTCCCCTAGCTTGCCGCCCAGAGAAACGAAAGGAAAAACCTCATCCAAAAGAGAAAATCCTAAAGAACCAACGGTGGCGGTGGCGGTGGCGGTGGCGGTGGCGGTGGTGGAGTGAATGGGTGACCGTTCTCTGTCCGCTCTTCCTTTTTTGAATTTGGCCTGGACGTCGCCGCAAAGTGCGGAGGGTTTCGTGGCAGCCAGGCGCGGGCGCAAGGCGAGGCCCGTCGCCGTCCGCTATTTTTTTACCGAAAAGCAGTGAATAATTGAATATATTTAAAAAAATTGATTATGAACCAGAATTAAGGTGAAAAATAAGTCTACGTGAATTTAATTTTTATAGATAATTTATTTATATTAATAAAATTAAATTAAATTTATTTTTATAGATATTATTCACTTATTAGTTTAAAATAAAAATAAAATCCAAACTCATAGAATTTGAATTATTCAAAATTTAACTTGCTCGAATTTATTCATCTGCTTCTTTCTAATCGTAAGAATTTTTAATTCTATTTTATTTTAAAAGATGCACAAACACTTAATTCATTCTCATTAAATTTAATTTCATTCAAATAAATAAATTTTTATTGATTTATTTTCAACCAATTTCACATACATAGATACATCCTGTGAGTAAATTAAGTTGAGATATACATGAGAGAATAATAATTTTAAAAACTTATATTCAGACCCTTAACAATTAAATTACAAAAGTTACGTGGTTCTAATCACAAAATTTTTATCAAAAAAAGTTAAATCTTAAAGCATTCAAAAGAAAACTTTAAAAAAATCGTTGTAATTCTTTTTCACGATCAACCTAACTATTAAGCCTTTCATTAATAACTTCGACCACAAAATTCACAAAAGAACATCATTTTCAATAAGGCGTAAAGATTCTAAAGAATGAGTGACAGGATTAAAAACAGCATTCACGCGAAACGACACACAAGTTACTGGTTACAAAAAAATAAAATAAAAGAAAACGTGAGTGAGTTTTAACCATGGATGGCTACTAAAACTTTATTTGGGGTCAGTTGAAATAATTTTTAATATATAATTTTTTATTTTATTATATAAATTTTATATTTTACCAGAGTTAAATTTAAATGAAATTTAAATTTTATATATTTATTTTATATTTTATAAAAAAGTAAATAAAATGAATTATCGGAAATATGTCTCGTTTTTCTTTCTTGGCACTGGTAATGTTTTCAACAAATTATTTTCGACGTTATCATCATGAACAAGTACCACTCCCTTTTTAAATTAATTATTTTATTTTTAATTAAAATATATTTATATAATTAGTTAGTCTATAATATTTTTTTTTTTAAAAAAAATCAATCTATTTAAAAGGCGGATGCCCAAACAAATAAAAGTATAAACAAAAAAGACTACAGCAAAATTTTTATTCTATTTTTTATATAAAATATTAAAGATGTTTAATAAATATTATTGTATATAATTGTAATATATTATAAAAAATTATAATATATATAGTAAAAAATGTTTTAAAAAAAGATATCTAGAATTTATACCAATAAGTTTAAAACTTCAGGATTATCTTAATATAATAATAAATAATTTTCTTATTAAAAAATTAAATAAAAAGTTGAAAACCACTTCCTAACCATTACGAAGACCATCGGGTGTCGGCGCTGACGACCAGGAGGCAGGCGACGACACCCTCCCACCGTCGGTTGCGTCGCCGCCGCCGCCGCGGCGTCCATGGCCCGTCCGCCATTGGTTCCACCCATCGCCATCGCCTAAGTGCCGACGCCCTCTACACCGAAGCTATTGCCGCCACCGCCGACAGCGGCCTCTCCACTTTGGTTTGCAAATAATTACGTTCTGCAAGAAGCCCGGTACGATCTCATCCTCCCCGAATTCCACTGACATCAATCAGGTTGGAGGATCTTCTTCCACTGTTAGGCTCCGTTGCTTCCTCCTCGTCTTTAACTTTGTCTTTTCCTTGATATTACGAATGCTTTGCTAATGTTGTGTTTTTTTACCTCCGTCATTTTTTCTTCCTGTATCAGGATGGGGCTTAGCATGACCGAGGTGAACTTGAGGCGGCTACTTACTGCTGCTCCCAGACAACAAAATCGGGCGAAGTTTATACATGTATGTGCTAGCCCTTCGGATAACCTAATTATGCCATTTTATTTGTGGAACTTATTTTCCATTTTGTACATTCTTTCTGCTTAGCAAGCTTTTGAGAAGTAGTTCAACAGCTTACGACAAGCTGGGTAAAACGAAAAAAGGGAAGAGGCAGATGCTTGTGCAACAACTGACTACATAATTGTTTGAATTTGAACTTTTAAATTTTAAAATTAGAAGCTTTATATTTTAGGATTATCAGGTTGCCCATTTAATTTAGTAGTTTTCAATAATCTTACACTCTATGTGTCACGTCTATAACATATGCACTTGGTAATCATAATTCATATGGCAATCTGGAAATGCAAAAAACAAGTTTTGACGAGAAAATTAGGAAAATGTAGATGATAGCATCAATGGGAATATGGATATCATTCTTTGAAATGGATAACTATAACAGTTAGTATGTAGAATTATTGACCCATGATCACATATAATGAAGTATTATATTTAGAACTATTAACACATGGACAAATATAATAAGAAAAAAGATTCATGACCATATATATAAATCTGATGCCAAAAGATCATAGTAAGCCAACCATTCTCAGAATGCAGCTCAGAAGCCAAAAAATGCCATTCAATTTATTAGAAAATTATTCACTTTAAAAATTCTTGATATGAACCCTGAACAGAAAGACACTTAATTTAGGTTATTCTGTTCTTTTATCATTCCTTTATAGTTTGATATTAGGCTAGTGATGCATTGGACCAAATAAATTTGCCAATTCTGCAATACAAGATTGATATGTTCTTTTTCTCCCTTTATGGTATGCTCATTGTGAAATTATTTCGGTAACACATTCCTGCTCCGAAGACCAAATGGATCCTATATCATCTACCATCTTATTGTCGTCATTGTTATTGTTCATACATTCAAAAGATAAGTAAATTGCATGGCCCAAACTGTAAACGATATTGTTGTTCTTTGTAGTATATTGCTACTCTTCGAGAACAACTAGAGCAGCTGGGGACAGAAACAACAACTGAAGGATTGACAAGGTGCAGCTTTGCCTTCATATGATTTAACATCCCTCTTTTCCATATTTAGGTTTTGGTGCAATCATCTATACCATCAACCTCTTTCTTTTTGACCCCATTTGTCCATGTCTGCTTGTAAATCAATTACTTATATATGTATAGACTAGAGTATCTTATTTTTTAGATCATCCCCTGTTAAAGCATATAGCCATATGTATAAACACATTCCTGGAGTTACCACCTTGGTCCATAGATCCAATGCTATCTTCCTTTAAATGTTCTTATCACCGTTAGCAAGCAGAATTTACACAAGTTTCCCCAATATAAACATATCTGGATATGGTAACATGACATCTTAAGGACATTGGCATCTAACATCCCACTATGATTGTATTTTTGTCTATCATAAATTGATATTAGATTTCTCACTAGTAAAATTTTATTTGAAGTCTTAGTTCTCAAAAGTTTAGATTCCTTGAACCGGAATTGACTCAGATTTGTGTCTGCAGTGTTTCAAAGGCTAAGCTTAATGATTATTCAGAGAAGATAGAGGCTCTTACTTCCACGCTATCTACCTTGCAAATACAGGTAGTTTTATGCTACTTTCATGAACCTAAGTTTGGTATTGATGCTTGAATGATGGAAGTTTTTAACTGCCATAATTTCTTTATTTCTGCAATTGTTTCTGCTTTACCATTAAGTATCTTTTATGCTGTAATATAAATTTAACTTCCAATTTTTCCAACTCCAGACATTTAGTAAGCGAAAAGACAGTTGATTTATGGTCAATGGGTCAGTAGAGTGGTATTTATGTTATGCTAGAGTTGCGTATCCATTATGTTAAGGGTGGGAATTGTGTTTTATGTCTTTTTTATCAAGTTTAACCTGGTTACATTACATATTTCTTCTGCTGGTTTAAACATCAACTAGGTGAAAACAATCCCATCTCTACATGAATACATCCCTCCATTATTCACGCCATACAAACTCAGTACCCTCCTCTCTCTTGTCCTCTTCATGGCTTATGGACTATGAATCTATGATCTGCCTCCTTAACCATGGCATCATCATCTTACCACTGCAGCCTCCTCTTCCTCCTCCTGGTCTTTTCTTCCCCTTCCCATTCACAGCTAACATACTTCGATCCATCTCTTTGTTCCTTGGTCAATTACATTGACGCATGTTGTCCTACCATCACAGCATCCTCTTCCTCCTTCCAGGGATATTCTATCATTTGGCCATGCAATTGTCATCCTACAAGACACTGGATCTTCATCCAGTAACAATCTTAGAAGCTTGTACCAGGAATGCAAGGACAAGGGAGGATGGTAGCTTCATTAGTGCATGGCCACTACCAACATCTTCGCCAACCCATCAATCACTAAGTTACACTTCAGTGTCTTAAAATCAAAACCCTTGCATTCACAAAATTCTTACACCCTGTTCTTATCTACTCTATCCTTACCATGTGACACCATTACAGTGAACAGGACGAAAATTATGTTATTAAATGGATAAATCTAGATACAATTGGCTTATAATAAGTGTGGTAATGTAAAATCTTATGAGGTTTCATCAGTAGAGGGTATCTTCTTTCCATTAAATGATTTTTTATCTACTCAAGAAGGTCTGTGTTTTTGTGCATAAGTGTTTGATCATTCTCTATTATTCTGTTACAGAGTCAGCCAGTTGGATCTGTTGATGCTGTTGATGATACTTTAAGCAAGGACACTGCTACTAGTAAAGAACAAGCAGATCTTAAGGAGGATTCTTCTCGTGGCCTTCGCCGTAGACATGTGTATCCATTTATTTGACTAAATTTCTACTTTTTAATAAAATGTTCATAACTTGTTTAACCAAATTACTATTTGAATTTTATAAATTTATCTATTTCATGGCAGACCTCACACAAAAGAAGAAGATAGGAATCATGAAACTACAGATTCTGATCAAACCAGCCTTATTAGACTAGATGCCACAGCTCAAGCCCACATCGAGAAGCACAGGTATCCTCTAAGGCATTTTTCCTCCCAGTGGAAATATTTCTGAATTTGGCTGTGTCAATATTACCTTTTTTTTCTTCCTTAAAGTTCAACATGATCTAGATTGTCAAAATTGGGTTGAATATTTTTTGATTCAAAAATATGTATCTGTATGTGTCTATTGATTAAAATAAATAATAACCAGAAATAAGCCTACAAAACTGAAGTGTTTTTGCTTTCAAAATTCAAAAAAAAGGAATGGCATTGATCATGATTAACAGAAAATGGAATTTTGTTTCCAAAATATCCCTCTTCCTACCGATGCACACACATTGAACTAGCCCCACCACCAATGCTTCACCCTCCATGGGGTGAGACTCTTGTATTCAACACTTCAACTTCAACATCATTGACCATTCTTGCGTCTTGAAGTCTATCATGGATGTATTAGTGTTTAGCGACCATTGGGCCAGACAATTGGAATTTCCTTGGTTTTGTTTATCTCCGTAGTGCTTCTATTGCATGGCCCATGACAAATGTTGCTGCTTGCCAATACTTGCATGACAAGCGTATGATTTTGCATATTCAGGTGAAATCATGGAATTAAACATTGATGCATGTTGACAAAATTACAATGATATGTGTTGATTTTTGACTTGTCAAAATGACATTGAAAACAATGTCAACATGATGATTTATTAACAAATGGTGATTTTCTTAACCATATTTCCTCCAACATAAAAAAATAATGATAAAATAAAATTTTACCAACACATGTCAATTTTTCAACTTACCAAAATCTGATACATAATCAAAGTTAAATACCTTTGGTGATATCAGGCTGAAGTTCATATTATTTTTAAGGGGGGCATGACTTGGCTTGGTTCAATTTCAACAAAAACCATTAACTGAACCATATTTGTTGATTAGAACATTATTCAAGTCAAATTGAACCAACTCTTTTCAATTGAGCCAAACTATTAAAGTCAAATAATAAATGCACAAACTACATTCCACAAGTATTTAATGTTTTATTATCGTTAATTTTACTTTCATATATAAATGTGGTAACAACTTAAGTTGTGTATTTCTATTAATAACATAAGTTGCATCATGTCTATAATATTTATTAATTATTTAATATTCAAATGTTACTCGACTTGACTTGTCATCTAGGCCAACCCTAAATTTATCAGTCGAACCATGTACATTATTGGATTTTTTCAAGCTTTACGCCTTAACTAAGTCATGTATTTTAAGAAACCAAATCAAATCACGAAATTTTTTAGTGTGGTTCAGTTGGTTGGCTTGATCAACTTCAATGTCAACATTTAGTTGCTGCCGATAGCTTTAAGGAGGTCCAAGTTGCTTGAGGCATTGCAGTAGTAGCAATGACAATTTGGAGATGTTAAGAAATCAGGGAAGAATAAGTTGATGGTGATGGTAAGACACATTCTATTCAATTGGTTTAGAGACAATGTGAAGGAATACTAGTGGTGATGAAGGATTATGCTTGGCTGAAGCCGCCACAACCCTTGACTATGAACCAACACATGCAAGGCTCAAATCTCCTTTTTAGAATTCGGACTTCTCATTGGTGAAGAACAACATTATCTCTAGAAGATCTTGACATTGTCTGGTCTATTTCCTTTGCTTTCCATTATGTCAGATAATTTCTAAATCTTCTCTTATTGTGTTATCAATTTTAATGATTTCATTATTTTTAAAATTGACAAAAATTGTCATGTTATCAATTTTATCAATTAAATCCTACTTAATATACAAGTAATTAGACGGCCATCAAGGAATTCATCACTCATTCTATTATACAAGTGAGTTTTTATGTTATTCATTATTGATACTTTTTTTTGTATAATTAGAAGTAAAAGAAGTAAAGCTAACCTTAAATATCAATACACTAGAAAATGAAAATAATGCAATTTTATCAAAAAAATTCAAACACATCTTTCACATTGAAGTAAAAAATGGGGATAATTAATAAACCGTGAATTTATTTCTCTCTAATTGATTTTAAGTCTATCAGATTCCCTATTATATAAATTAGTAAAATAAAAGTCTACAACTAAAATTTCTTTATTAAATTATCGAAGTGGCACTTGTTATTGTTGTTAAATCTTGCAACATAGAATTTGGTGCTCCTCTCACCAAAATGACCAGATGTTATATTCTCTTTTAAAAGCATAAAAAGGTAACTTTAACTGTTTATTATTATTACTAGTGAAATTGGGTTCGGTAATTCTAACAATATGATTTGGATTTCGAATTCTCCTTAATGTAATCTTTTTAAATGGATATTGCCCGAGTTGTAAAATATTTTCTTTTGTTTGACCAGTTATGTTGCACCTTTTTTTAAACAGAAAGCTGCAAGAAGATTTGACTGATGAAATGGTTGAGTTAGCACGGCAACTCAAGGAAGGTAGTCTGGCAATGAGCCAATCAGTGCAGAACACCGAAAATGTATGCTACACAAGGCACCCTCACAAAATCATACTAGATGTTCTAGTATAATGTTATAACTTAAAGAACAAAAGCCATCCAACCGAAAATATATAGCTTGTACTCATGCCTTTGTCTATGCTTGTCTAACAAGTAACAACTCTCGGAACATTGGAAGTGAGCATAGGCTTTCTCAAATTTCCATAACCAAATAATAGTTTCTGCTTTATGCTGTGTTAACTGTTCTTTGTTCTGAGGCCAGATACTTGATTCCACTGAGAATGCTGTGGAGCATAGTTTGGCAAGCACTGGACGAGCAAACACAAGGGCTGCAGAGATATACTCGGAAACTGTCAAGACATCATGCTTCACGTGGCTTCTAATTTTTGCCATGATCTTTATCTTCCTCATGGTAGTACTTCTTATTCGTGTCACTTAAGGTGTGTGGTCCTATCTCTTTCTATCCGTTCCAGGTTTTATGAGTCATGGAACATACCGGCAATATGAGGTTCTTAACATTTTTATGAAATATTTCCTGCAATTTGACACCCTCATATCTTCTCCATAACCCATTGCTTTTTCATTATTTACATTGAAAGAGATTTTGACATTTATTTATATTTGTTTCAAGGAACAAAGATCTTGTAATTTAAATTGCTTTTTGTGCTTATGATTGATTGCAATCTTTATAGCAAGACGCCTCTGTTTATTTTTCCACATCTAGTGGAAAAATAACCAAAGACGTGCAATCAATCTTTGATTTCTTGCATTTGTTTTCAAAATTTATGATTGCTTGTGTATTTGTGCCTTTCTAGACACACATCATCGTGTTCTTATTCAGTGTTGAAATGGTTTCCCTCAAGGGTTTTCTCAGTCAAAGGAGATAACCTATTTTTGGAGATTTTCAGAAGAAGCCTGGACTATTATTGTAGAACTAAGATCATGCTTCAAGGGGCGTTTTGCACAAAACCCTTTGCAACTGCAATTAATTGCAAAAGTATAAAAAATACAACCACAAGTGAGGTATTCTTACCATTGGAAATGTAAGCAATGAGGAAAAAATTAACTGAAAAACAAATAAAAAGAAATTTTTCATGTACCCTGGTGGATCAGGGCTATTTTTTGGGAAACGGGTGTTACAGTTATACTTCGTAATTGACTTTATATTTTTATTTGAATACAATATCATAAAAATATGTACTCTCATTTTGTAATAACGACTGTAATGCTGATAGAAAAAAACAAAAAAGCATTCAGTACTTCAGTTGATATGACTACGTGGTATGAGAGCTGTCGAAGAACTGCAAATTTAAAATTGCACCCTATTAATTTCTTAATGTCAGTATCAAAAAAATTTATTGTAGTTCAGATTATTATTATTTACTTGCGTAAATATCAGTCTCACGCATAAGGATCAAAACTCATGCATGAGAGTGGACATGAAGAAATTGTGCTAAGCTCCCATTTGGTTGGTGATTGTAAACTTGGGAATGTTTGATTGCAGCTTTCATAGTTACATGTTTGGTAACAAAATATTTTAATTTTGATAATTATGAAAAATTAGAATTAAAAGTAATTTTACAAATAGTATTAAAATTATATAGTAAATTGTAGAATAAAAATTTATATATAGATATTTGTACAGGTCATATATGAATATTTATAAAAAATTAAAATTTCTTATTTTCAAACGCTACATGTTAAGGGCAGATACAAGTGTAAATCCACATTTTCTAAGATATTTTCTGAAGGATATATATATAGTTTTTTTATGATTTTTTTGCTTTTTCTCTCTGAATAAGCACGGCAATTGCATCGTCGAGCCTATGGAATAGAAACGCAGAACTCGGGCAACGCCACTGTTGGAAACAACACCTATGCGTATGCTGATCATCGTCATCGATCCGAGTGGTGGGAAAAATAAAAAAGACGCGCATTTAGTAGGTGCACGCGTGGGTACATGTCTTCTGCTGCACGGTACAATGCAGTAACACACACATATATATAGATATGATGATGTTTCCGCGGTGACAGCACAGAAGCAGGACAGTGAGAAGGCGAGCAGACAAACTCTGGTGAGGAAAAGAGTATGGTGAAGGTAACGGTAACTAGTGATCTGTAGTTGTCACTCGCTAAAATGGCCTGCAGCTTTGGACCCTACATGTACTGCGTTAACTCCATAAACTAGTTTCATTTTATCGGTATTTTCGGATGGTTGTACTGCAATTCACTCCTCGTGACCCTAGCCTCGGGCCTCCTCACTTCTTTCTTCTTCATCGTCGTCTTCTTCTTCTCTTTCGTATCTTTTCGTACGATTCGTCCCCGGGAAGCCGTCAAGCGCTGACACGAAGAAATTTTTTTGCCGATCACCGGCCGCTCGCTTGTTAACCGTCGATCTCCCCTACGTACGTCTCTTGCATGTTTTGCACGCGTAGTAAAAAATTGAAAAAAAGCAGCATTGATCTCTCAACTACTACATATTTAGATTTTTTATTTAAATTAAATAAATATTGATCTTTGATCTGAATAAAGTACTCAAGTTTATCAATTTCGGTTAAAATTTAAGTTTACCAAATTTTAACTTTTGTTAGAGTTGATAAATAATATTACAGTAACGATAAAAAGTACAAAAGTTAACTTATAAAAAATTAACTCTAGTTCTAATTAATAACAATTCCAACTAATTTTAGTTGAAGTGTAATAATTAAAACTAAAGTTACAAATAAATGCAATCTCAACCAACCATTTTCGAAGTATGGTAGGTAGCAGATGATGACGATTATAACAAATGTTAAACAATTGTACATAAATTTAAAAGATGAAATGAAAATAACATTATAAAACGTACCATGGATAGAATTGAGAGATGGTGGGTGGATATGGATAAAAGCAATTGGGAGAAAAGAAAAATGAAGAACAAGAAGAGATCGAGAATTATACTGACGAGCAAGTAAGGCGATGGATTTACCACAGGAGCACGTACGTACGTGCGATCGGCGCGTCGATGGGGAGGATACGATGATTTGGTGGTCGAACCAGGCGGGTGTGGGGTACTGATCGATCAGCCCGAGCCTGCTCCCACCCGGAGCTTCTTGTTCACGGGATCGGAGATGGAGACGAAGACGGAGGTGAGGTCGCGGGAGACGACGTAGAAGCTCCGGGACGGCAGGTCGAGTTTCCTCTTCAGCGGCTGCGGTTTCCTCGGCGCCGGGGGGCACGTGGTGGCGGGCTTCAGCAGGAACCTGTCCGACGTGGGCGTGACGCACGATTTGTCTACCTTGCCCACCTCGCAACTGCTGGCGGTGGTGGTGGGTGCCGCCGGCGAGTCAAGGTCGGAGGAGGTGATGTGGCGCGCGAAGATGGTGCGCATGGGAGTGACGGGTGGGAGGACGTCCTCCGCGGTGTCGCCGGACCCGGACCCCATTTGATTTCCGGGCCGGCAAAGGTGGCGGAGTGGCAGATCAGATCTCGTGGGTGTGAATTATGCTGGTGAGGAGGAGGAGCACATGGAGTGGTAATGATGGTGTGTATTGGGTCTCGGCAAGTAAAAGATGGACAGCCGTTGAACTCAGTCACAAGCTATGTAGTCATGAACCCATCGAAGCTGTAGAATTGAACAGCAAGCTGACAATAATATATGGAAGATGGAATCACACACACACAAGCATGAGCTGAAACAGATCCAGAGATCTAGATATCCAAAGAGATCTACGGAGAGAGAGAGAGAGAAAGAGAGAGAGAGAGGTGACCGGTTGAAATGGGATGTGTGATGGAGGAGCTAGCCAGCAGGCCGGCGGCGAAGAGAGATCTATCTATGCACACGATTTGGAAGGTTAGATGGGACGGTTGATTGAAATATACGAAAATCAGGCGTCTTTTGGTTTTTTTTAATGGTCAGACATTACTTTTATTTTTACTATAATATTTTAATTTTATCATTTATTTTTATATTATCAATATTATTATTATTATTATTATTTTAAAATTATTTACTTAAAAATTACTTTTTTCACTCTTAAAATGAAAAAAAAGAATTGATAAACGAAACCTTAATATATGAACTTATAAATTACCAGTAGAACAACTCCACTAGCTGTAAGTTTAATTACCAGCTACTGCCTGCTTAATTGCTTAATTGCTTAATTATATTGTCATGGTATGCATCTTTCAGTGTAACAACATTTTTTTAAAATTTCTAAGTAATAATAGCACCGGCCGGGCAGGTGGTACATAATTAACACTTTAAAAAAAAAAAAAAAAAAAAAAAGGAAGACGGTGATTTACATTACTACGTACGGCCGACGCTCTCGGCTGTTCATGTGGGCGACGGCTTGGCCTGACGTGGTTTTTGTTTCTCATGGGGTCCTGTCACCGCCAACATGGAATATCGATCGAGCAAACAAAACTTACAAAATATGTTCGATTTTGATCATTAGACAACGTCGAGTTCTACGGTTACATGTTATAAGATTAAGTGAGTGATTAATTTTGATGGGTATGTCGATCACCTGGATCGGCAAGTGATCGATGATGATTAATAAATGTGAGGGACGGATCGGAGCTGCAGCGCAGCTTGTGGGCATATTTCTGGCCGGGCGTGGAAAGATGGCATGGCACGTGAGACAACGTGCGTCCGTGATGAAAACCATGCGTCGTGGTGTGGACTTACCGCAAACGCCACGGTTCGTGAGCGTACAATATTCGTTTGATGTCGCTCACGCATCTCGTCGGCGCAATAATATAAGTCGTTAATTACGTCCGTCGACGTGGCTTTTGGGTAGATATGAGAAAAAAACAAAAAGAGGCAGCCGGAGGACGGTGGTTAATTAATTAAGTGAAGAGTTAGTTCGGTTAATCGTCGGATGCGGGCCGCTTTTAACAACGCGACAGGACGGCAGACTGGTTGGGCACGCCGAAATCTACCGCCTCCTCCAAGTGTTTGAAGAAATGCGTCATCTACCAGAGAGTGGTAGTTGTTGCCATCGGCAGACGGCAAGACGTGCGGATGCCAAGCAGATGTCGATCGACGATCAAACCTGCTGATATACGTACGTGACGGCACCTTAACCAGTTAACCCCCCCACCATCCTGATCGATCGGGGATGTGTGATAAAAATGATGTAACAGTAGACGATGGAAGGAAGCAGGACGTGGTCGAGGATGGAGTGCACGTGTCATCTCGTGGCCCAACTCCGAAGGTGAAGGCCATGTCCTGCGTTGAAGGCATTTGAAATGGTGCATCGTTGTCGGGAAGGTTTAAAGTTTAAAGCTTCCATTTGTTCAGCCACCCTCTCGTACATTGGTAATATTCCAACCCCTGCTCTGCTCTGCCTTGCTCTGCTCTGCAATGCCATGCATGCCCCCGTTTCCCGCCCAACCAAAATTGCATTCCTTCTTCAATAATATAATATCCCAACGACAGAATAACGCGCGCACACACGCGCGCGCATGTATACATGTAATCAAAGGTCTATGTTTAATTATGTGTGTGTGTGTGTGTGTGTTTGTGTGTACATATATATATATATATATATATATATTGGGATGGTTGGTTGAGTGAGGAGGCCAGGGAAGCTAGCACATGCGTGCAAATGGGTTGAGGTTGAAGATCGAGAAGATTAAACAACGAAGACAACGACAGTTGGGAGTCAACTGCACGCAGCAGATCCGAGGCAGGGAGGAGGAAGCTCGAACCTTTCCACCGTCTCGATGGGAGATCGATGTGAAGGTCCCAATTAAACCCATTGCATCCATCCATCCAATGAACAATGACATATCCTCAGTACCAGTGATCTGGTGATTGTGAGATCTTTCTTAAGACTCTGAAATATAAGATTCAAATAGGGAAATACTATTCAGATATCTTGTAGATTTGCAACTGTGCTTTCTTAATGTTTTCTTTTAAAAAAAAGCAACAATGAGATATCCTGATCATGAACCTTGAGAAACGTACGTACATTGCGGATGATTAGAGCACTAATTAATCAATTGGCAAGAGTCACTAACCAACTAATCATCATTTTAAACATGATGAATGGAACATCTCTTTCTGTGGTGATATTAATGAAGGGGGTTCAAAAACATTTCAACCACGTAAACCTTCTCAAACCAGCAGCCAGCACATGTGTTTTGTATACATATTGAGTGAATTGTGTCAGGGTCCACATGTCCTCGATCTGCATTGGATACCTGTACAGGGGATTCTTGTGAGACTTCTTTCTGTGGTGTCGGCTAAGTAACTAGTACCATTTTTTTCCTAAGATTTGCATTTTTAATTGCTTGAGGACTTATTCTTCATAATTATTATAAAAATAAACTGAAGAAGGTAATAGGAACGTGTGCAGTGCATGAGTTGCATCTTGTTTTAATTAAGATTTTAGTTTCTTGGTTGATGATGTGAGAACAAACAGAGCGCGTGATCCAAGAAATGCTTTGAGGAGGAAATAGATAATTTTATCAGGCATGGATGTGAGATTAAGCGACAGGGATTAATTAATTAAGCGCGCGCTCAACACTGATGTTCACTGTTGGAAGAGAGATTAATTAATTAATTAATTAATTATTGTTAATTATAAGCAAAAGGAGTTGCAGGGCGAGGAGAATCTTCCCTTCTGCGTCGGAGCCGTCGTAGGGATCGATCATTTCAGAATGACTAATTGGTAAGGTGCGTTTTATGTATTTGTGCAAGTCAAATATTTAATAAATAAAAATCTGGAAAAGAAAATTGAAATTTAGAAAATAAATTTTTTTTCAAAGTTATTTATTGAAGAATCAGAAAAATTCATCTTTAAACCATACAGATTCCTCTTCTTTGATTTCCTCTGAAAGAAATACGAAAACCTACGAAGCCGATCTTGAAAAATGCATGTGCCGAAGAGAAATTTTTAGAAAATTCGAGGAAAATTTGGAATTTGAAGATTTATATTAAAGATTATTTTTTCTCGGGTGTTTTGTAACTTCTTTTTTTTTTAAAAAAAAAGACTGGTTGGATGCGTGGCATATCCGCAACGTTGATTGATGTGGGGACGAAGCTAAGCGACAGCCACGTGCATCGGCACGTGGGAGTGGGTCGGTGTAGGCATCGTTTGTCACGGTATTTTTACGTTATGTAATTATTATTATTATTTATAATATTTTATAATATATTTATTAAATAATTTTTATATTTTTATTATTTATAAAATTAAATTAATATTTTTATATTTTTATCGTAAATCATATATTTTATTATAAATTATAAAATTCAATTTATTTCGTCAAAAATGTACAGACAAACGAACATGCAGTATGCCACCGATCTTACAGGTTTTTTTTTTTCAAATTTTATTTTTTACCATGATAATTTTTTTACGAACGGTATTGTAAAAGTTTAATAAAATTGTGAGTTTAATTTAAATTCTAATATTAGTTTGGTTACCGATAATTCTTAAATTTCTCTCCTTGCTTTTAGTTGATGTGATCAACGGATAAAATTGACGGCCTCTCTCTTTTTTCTTCTTAATTTCTGTTTGTTCCTTGACTTTTTGTCTATTTGTATTAATTGTATTTTACTTTAAACCTATTTGTAAATACGATAACCTTTGTTCATTTTAATCTTAATTTACCTTAATTGTGGGAAAAATATTTTATAAACTGTACTGTTGTACACGTCCACATACAAATATTTTTTCCTTTTTTATTCATTGGAATTTAAATATTGTTGCTTCTTGTAGATAAATTAAGGTCTCGTTGAAAGTTGATTCTAGCATGTCGATAATTAAAATCACTTTTAATGTTATTATTATAATATAAATTTTAACATATATATTTTTATTATTTTTATTATTATATAATTTTAACATATTTACGAAATTTTAAGTTGAAATATTTAAATTGCAGGAGGGAAATTTATAATATTTTTAAATTTGGAAAGCTTACAGCCTGCCTTTTCCAATAACAAATATTGGATCAATGAGAAACGGGCCTGGACCGAACGAGGTGGACAGGTGGGCTGGGCCAGGCCCATTGGTTGGGCATAGGGACAAGCCACATCCTTCGTACCTGCCCACTTAATCGTACTAATCATAATTATGCGTTGGTCATGTCATTAGAGATTAGGTGGTTTTCTTGAAAAGGTCGATAATCTTGGTCAAAATCTTGTGGTTAAAGCTAATGTCAATTGTTAAGTTTTTTTTATGAGAAAGAGATCAATTTTAGTTTAGCAAACTATAAATTATTATTTGCTCTCGTAATGATGTGTCCGAAAGTTTGTTCGGAAACATTTTCTTCACTACCGAGTACCGACGATTTCTTTGTGTTCGTTAAAAAGTAAAAGAATATTTTGCGATATCAACCGTGTAATTATAAACAAAAATAATGAAGTATTCTTACGCAATTTACGAGACAATGAAATAATATATAAAAAATAAACTTGACGTGTCATTTTTTTTTAAAAAAAATACACACCTAACTAAGCACACGCATAAATTTCTATTTTTATTAATATAAAAATAGATAAGGACGTCCCACGTCGCTGTTGACCGAGTCAGAATTATTTATTTTTTCCAATCAACCTGAAGCCAACAAATCGCGGTTGACTCTTTCAAAAATTAATTTTTCTTTTCTTCCCTCCAGAGTTCTCTCTGCCACGATCAATAAAATATTGTTGCTAGTATTTTACCTTTTGACAATAAAAAAATATTAAATTTTAAATCACATGATAACATAATCTAACTGCAAATGATCTGACAAACATTATTAAAGTAGAATTAAGTGGAGTGAAGAATATTTTAGAAAAAATTATAAAATTTACTATATAAGTATTTTAATATGATTATTTAATATAAAATATTAAAATTATTTGATAAATATTATTAAATATCGGAGTGTAATATACAGTAAAAATAAAAGATTTGAGAAGGTCAGGTAAAAAATTGTTTAGCGCACAAAAAACTGCGGATATGAAAATGTCCAGACTGACAATGAGATGACACAATGAACTATCTATCCACTTTATTTATCTTAAGGGGAAAAAATGCAAAAAAGTTATTATATTTTAAAAAACTATAAGGAAACTATCAGAAAAAATTAAAATCATTTATTTTTGTCATAAAAATTAAGGAAACTTAAATGACATTAATGGCGACCGTCTCTAACTCGTCGATGCTGCCACGCACTCCTGTTGACAATTAAGCATCAATGGTTTTCAATAAAACCGTTTTTTTCTCGTCTGTACAGACACATGTAAATAAAATTAGTAGTGAAAATGAATGTTAGATTATTTTAATCAGTTTTTTAAATTATTTTCCTCTCATGTGATTTGGGAGTGGTTTATGTCTAACGAAAATTTAGTACATTAAAAATTTTAAATTTTAATTGTTTATATAAAATTTTTCGTCTTACAAAAAAAATAATTATCTTAAATGTTTGACTTTTTCTCTTGCAAAAATCTCAAAATTTTCGTCGCAATCCTTTTTTCGCCACAACCCTCTTCATCGTCGTTAACCTCTCGTCCTTTGGCATCGTTGGTGTAAAATTTAAAAAATATTAATAAAATATTAAATTTATTAATTTATCACATTAATAATAATTTTTATTTTATTTTATTAATTTAATAATTTAAAATATTAATTTGACGATGGGAGCCTGTTGTCCGCATCGGCCTTCATCGATCTCTTGTTTAGGTATTGTTCGGTGAAGAATTTTTTATTATATATTATAATAATCTACAGTAATATTTATTAAATAATTACGTTGAAGTTGATGTTACAGGATACTAAAATTATTATATTAATTTTAAAAAAGTATTTATTCACGTAGTTTCTAAAAAAAATAATTTTTAAATTATCATTTCTTCTTTCAAACATTATTCACTTGGACCATTTTCGAACACTTCAATGCTTCATCTCCCACACCGTCCGATCCGGATCGTCCAGTGAAGTTCACTTCCCTGTCGGAAGCATTGCATCACCCCCCACGCGTGTGTACGTCATCCGCCGTTTCTGTGGGTGGTAGACGGATTTGGGTGAATTTGAACTTTACTTTTATATAAATTATTATTATTATATAATTTTAAACATTATTTATTTCAGAGCTATCCATTCCAACCTCACGAAACCGATGTGATAACCCCGAATTAATGAAAAACCCAGAGACATAAAAGTCAGACTTATTAATAAAACGTGAGCATCTCGATCCAAAAATACACGACGAAAAGTCAAATGACGAGAGATTTGTTGTTATTTCGAGACAATGGGAAAGACGAAGAGCAAGATTCGAGATGTGTTCGTAGTGAATGAAATAATAATAAACAAGAGAAAGTCAAATAACGCCGACGGAGACCCGAAGCTACGCTGCCGCTTCTCCACGATGGTGGCTTGTTTGGTTTTCTCTTCTGGTGGTGGCGTGTAGGTTTTAATTTTCTTTTTTTTCATCTTTCTCTCGGTAGATTACAAAGGTATATAAGTTATTATATTTTTATCCTGTACTTGGTAGACAAAGATATAATATTTGGATTCAGGTCTCAAAAGAGGAGGGTTGACATAAAGGCCAAGACAATAGATTAATATTCCCGGCACTGGAAAACATACATTAAAAAAAAGCTTGGACCATTTATTCAAACCACATCTCGGCCGTCGTCGTCGTCCTCTTCGTCTTTGTATTTCTCCTCTCCTTCATCCCAAACTCCAACCATACATCCTCTTTTTCTTCTCCTTCTCCTTCTCTTTCTTCTCCCAAGCTCCAATCATACCATCTACAATAGTAGTTGGATGCGGATGGCGGTTGATTTTCTCGAGTATAGAAGGAAGATGGAGGAGCAGGTGGCCATCCAGGAGGCGGCGAAGGCGGGGCTGAGGAGCATGGAGCATCTCGCCTACCAGCTGTCCTCACATCAGAGTTCAGCTCCGACGATGATGCCGACGTCGCAGCGGCATCAGGTCGACTGCAGAGAGGTTGCGGACTACACAGTCTCCAAGTTCAAGAAAGTCATCTCCTTGCTCGACCGCACCGGCCATGCTCGCTTCCGACGAGGCCCCACGACCACCGCTTCTGCTCACTCGCTTCCCTCTTCTCCATCCTCGCTGCTGGGGAAGACAGTGGAGTCGCCTTGTCCTCCTCCTCCTCCTCCTCCTGCGGCTGCGGTTGCTCCTAAACAGAGCATAACTCTGGACTTCACGAAGCCGAGCCCAATTGTGCCCGAGATCTCGGGTGGCCACAACTTCAGCTTATCGTCGGCGGGGAACTCTTCTTTCCTGTCGTCGTCCATCACCGCAGACGGCAGCATGTCGAACGGCAAGCTTGGCACTTCCATTCTGCTCCCACCCACGGGTCCGACCACTGCCGTCACCTCCGGCAAACCGCCCCTGGCAGCATCCTTCAAGAAGAAATGCAACGGGCATAGCCACTCCGGAGACATACCCGGACAGCTTGCCGCTTCCGCCGTAAGATGCCACTGCAACAAGACAAGGTAAACACTAGAACCCTCCCCCAAACCTCACACTTTTCCCCATTATTAAGCCTTTGCTTGCCCTGTTGGCTTTCAACTTCTCATCTCATCGTCTTCGATGCGGAAAAATCCAGGAAGTCACGGGTGAAGAAGACCGTCAGGGTTCCGGCGCTAAGCTCGAGGGTAGCAGATATACCACCGGACGAGTACTCCTGGAGGAAATACGGACAGAAACCGATCAAGGATTCTCCCCATCCAAGGTGACCGATCACCACACCACTCCAATCGATACCCGCATCTTCTCTGGTTTTGATCTCCTCCTGGGTCGAAGGGCGACTGACGTCTGTTTGTGTTGCCCACGAAACAGAGGTTACTACAAGTGTAGCACGCTGCGAGGATGTCCGGCGAGGAAGCACGTGGAGAGAGCCAAGGACGACCCATCGATGCTGATCGTCACGTACGAAGGCGAGCACCGCCACAACACGCTGCCTACCGCCGCCGTGGCTTCCCATGGCCAGCTACCGGAGGTCGTGCGCCTGGCGTTCGAATCGCCCATCGTCTCAGGGAAGACGACGACGCTGTGACGTTTGAAGTCGTAGAAGCGATCGATCGTAGTGGAAAGGAGGACGGGCTTGCTTGAAGGCTGGAGTGCAGCACCGTGGTCGAGGAGACTGGTGTCTGCGCCGCGCTGATTGACGGTGACGATGGAAGGTGGAGATGTGGGAGGACGATTCCGAGCCGTTGGCTTCGTAATCGGACGATCTTGGGAACTTTCTATTTCACGATTCATTTCTTTATTTCGCTTGCGATTCGAGGTTTTCACGTAAATTTTCCGCTCCCAGGCACAAAAGACAATGACGTAGCCCGCGCACTGAAATCTCTGACCAAATATATCTTTTTTTTAATAATGGGAGTATTTTTATTGGGTTTGAATTTACGACTTGTTATTTCACAAAAAGTAAAAGAATAAACTCTTATGTTCAATTTTATGATTTTCTTTGATTAGAATTATTGTTATTTAGATTTAAAGTTTGTTTGCTTGAAGTTTTTTTTGAACTTACTCTGGCTTGTTAACCACCCCAACTCTTTCTATATTTCGCTTGTTTCTGGCTCTAACTAATCTTTGGGGTTAAACGAAATTAAAGTTAAGAATAGTAAAATAAATAAAATTAAATTATATAATAATTATTGTAGTAAAAATTTATACATTAAAATTTACATGATACGTAAAAAATTATATAAAATTAAAGTAAAAGTAAATTAAATTTTTTCCAAACATATCATGTGTAGAGAGTTCTTCGAAACAAACATTACTCTATCTTGTTTGTATCAATAGGCCTGAATATACTTCTAGAATACAATAAAAAGAAAAATATAGAAAAGTTACAAAACAAAAAGAAACGAGAAGTTAGAAAAAAAAAGTTTATACATGTTTAACAATTTACAGAAAAGTAAAAGAAAATCGGATAGAAAATACTTAATAATTTCATTTCAGGTTTTCAATCTTAATTTTCCATTGTGTTTTTTACATTTCCTTTTTTTAAGTTTCGCAAAGAAAATCTAATATCATTTTGTTAGCTTTTAAACTCAAATAAAACTAATGTAACGTTTTCGTTCTATCTTTTTCAACCTAAAGTAGCCATATCTTAACTAAATATCAAATTAAAAATGTCTAATTTAGTAATACACAGGGTGAACTATTTTCAATATAAAATTTAACATGGGAAAAACATTCAATCATGCACAAAACAATATACAGAACAGTATATCAAAATAAAATAATGAATTATTTCCCTAATCCACATGCTAAAAAATGGAATTTATGTAAGGTTAAAATTGGTGCTGCATTAAAAGGTATGGTCTGAAAGAGAAAAAAGAGAGGCAATATGCATTATCTTTTATTATCACATCATTGTGTTTGTTTTTACCTCTGACTATTTATTCATTTTACCATTTATTATTTGAACATTAGATCCTATTTGTTTAAGTACCAAAAGTTCTAATTTCAATTCTACAAAAACTTTTATATATCATCATTATTATATAAACTCTTGTACATAAATTTTTATTACATAATTTATATATAACTTCAGTACCATTTATTTCATTACTCTCAACTTTAACTTTTCACAATTATTAGAATTGACTTAGTAAGTGAAACTGAAGACAAACATATCCTTAGAATGACATTTCAGTTTTAGCCAGAGCACTTGGGTTCAGGCGTCAGAGACCAAAGGTTATCAAAGCAGGTAGATTGATGACGTATAAATTCAAGATTTCAAGCTACACGATTTGGATCAATCATTTTCAAGTCATTTACCGAGTTGCAACTGATAACGTATCTTATAACTGGATCACTTCATGCTTTACTTGCTATTGAAAATGCAAATTTTCAAAGTTGAGATATTCTAATAGCTTTTGTTCATCCAGACCAAGGACAAGAACACTCCACATCATGACCATTTTCCATCATCCAAAAGGGTTCTAAGTTTGTAGAGATGATCCCATTTACCAAAACCTCGCTCATGAGAATTTGTTGCTTTTGGTTGCACCACATCAGAAGATCAAAGATTACAGATAATCCTGAAATCCTGAAGTGTGTGCCATGCTGTTGCACTGAAACTGTTGTTAATAAAGGCTACATATTGTAATTCATTCAATTATCTGTCATAATGTATTTTCCAGATTATAAACGGGGGGCTATCAGGATCTTCTTGGTTGTTTTAAGCAGTGGTTGGTCATTTGCTGTTTATGATTCCAGCTTCTTTTCCAAATTGTTTATCATTCATTCACATATCCTTTTCGATCTCTGCTTTGGCTAGGTTAATAATCTAAATGGTGTTTCGATCCTAATCCTAGCTAGTCAAGTTTGAGGCATTCAAAAACCTTGCCACCACTGAAAGGTTATCTTCTTGTTCCCACCGGTGGCAAGGCCCTTTCTATACCACATTTATTCTCGGTCCTAAAAGAGGGTGGTCGTGCCTCTACCTCTGTTCCCTGCAGCTCTGGAAGAGATCAGATCATTGATTAGTACAAGTCAAGATCTTTTGAGTGGTGGGCCGGGTTTTTTATGTTATCAAAATAAACGTTCATTCATTTTAAAATTTATAAACTTCTCAAACGCACGATATCCATTGTAGGTAACATACAAGTACGGGTCGATCCACAAGTAACTAGTAATTTTTATAAATTCCAATATCAATCAGTAAAATACAAAATACAAAATTTACAAGTTCATCAAAACATTATTTTCAGGACAATAATTTACCCTGTATATTACTAACTTCAAAAATCTCAAATTCGTATCTACAATTGCAGATAAAATCAATGAATGAAACAATCATGTTCTACAAAACACCAAAGCTATGAAACTTATATACAAATACATAACAATCACACAAAACAAAACCATATTTACATATTCACATATTCACATATTCGATAACCATTCATAAAACTAGATTTATACTAATTGAAAAGGTTAGTTACAATGTAAATAAAATCCTACCATTATACTAATTTCTACACTACAAATTAAAAAGTACAACGTAACTATAACTACATGCATTACAATAAAGACTAATATGCAAAATTATTAAATTATACAATCAAATTCTTTCTAAGTAAATTATACCTTGAAGATCACCAAATGGATACCTTGAGTTGGCCTCCCACCTCTTCCTAGCTTTACCTTTAGCACTGTCACCACTGCGGGCGCTACTCGGATGACGCAAAGCTCAAAAGAGTCCAAACAGACCCTCGAAATAATCACTTCAACATTGCTGGAAAGGCTCCTTCAAGCCTCTTCCCTGAGCCCTAATGAGAGGCTCCGAAAGAGGGAGTGGCCGGCACGATCCGATGCTGAAATGGTCTTTTCACCATTTGGAACAACCCCTTCAAGCCTCTTCCCCGAGCCCTAATGAGAGGCTCCGAAAGAGGGAGTGGACAGCCACAAACCTTGTTTTGAAAAGCTCTGAAATGATGCCTCTTTCGTTGTTGAAATGGTGGTTGTGGCAGCACCAATCGTCGGGCTTCAAGCTCCCATTCCGAGCCCTAATGAAAGGCTCCAACGGAAGGAGAATCACCGGACAACGACACAGATACAACCTGAAATTTACGATATGGAGAGCGACAACACCTCTTGATGTCCCCTTTCTCTCCTCTTCAAGCTCCCATTCCGAGCCTTAATGGGAGGCTCCAATTGAAGGATTTTAGAACGTGAAATGGAAGGTCGTGGTGCTACAAGGAAATGGAAATGGAAATGGGGCTGAACTTGGAAGAGATCTTGATTTATGGTGGAACCCTTTTTTTGCTCGTGGATGGAGAGGTGGAGGAGTGTTGGAATCATGGTGTGTGGGAGTGGGTGGAGGAGAAATGGGTGCGTGGAGGTGTGGAGAGGTGGAGGCGTGCTGGAAGGGGGCAGACGTGAAGAGAGAGGGAAGGAGGCGACGACGAATTGGAAAAGGGGCGGATGCGACGGCGTGGAAAGGTGCAGATGTGTGCTGGAAGGGGGCGGCGGCGACGCTGGAAGCGTGGAAAGGGGCGGACGCGTGCTGGAAGGGGGCAGTGGCGACGTTGGAGGTATGGAAAGGGGTGGACGCATGTTGGAAGGGGGCGGCAACGACGGCAAACGTGGAAGGGGCGGACGCATGCTGGAAGGGGGCGTACGGACGAGGCGAACGAAGAGGGAGGCGATGGCGTGCTGGCGACGTCGAGTGCATGAGAGGAGAGAGGCGGCAGTGTGAACAAGAAGCCCTACAAGCAAAAATTGGCCACCAAAAAAGATTTTTTTTTTTTGATCTTTTTTACAGGGAAACTTTAATGTGTGGATTTTGATCTTTAACCTTGATTTCTCTTATTTATCCTAAAAAACTCAAAACAAACACATCAAAACATTCAAAGAAGTTACAAAAGTAAATAAAGTTCATCTTAAGAAGGTTGGATTCATTTCTATAAGCATTAAATCATATAATATGGTAAAATTGTGCATTTTGAATTATTTAATTATATTTTTATGCATAATCAATCAAATGTTAAAATAATAAAATTTTGGTTATAATCATATATTTATTATCATTTAATCTTAAAAGGTATAAATAATAATATATAAAAAATACAATTTTAACGTTTACAGACCTGCAACTTCTGCAGCTGAGATGCCTCTTGCAACAGGGGATGGAGAGAAGATTGTCATATTGGGGTTGGGTAGTGGATTGGTGGGGATATATCAGTCGAATTTCCCGGGAAATCAGCCCCACCCCCGTCTTGGTTTTTGCAATGTTTTTGCTTGACATATGGTTCTCTCTCCGTGGAGAAGAGGAAGTCACTGGGATCCAGCACTGCAAGCTTAGTTTCCACTTTCCATTCCACCCAACCTTTTATACCAGTCTACTTGCGATGTTACAACCCTGGGAAAATCAGTGCCGACTATAAACCCTAAAACCCTCAAACCCCCTTTCAATGTACGTGATATCGAATGCAAATTCAAAGGAAAGTCACAGTGGGGAAATCAGTGCAAGGAAACGGTGCGTACAGTGTGCGGGCGCGGACTTTCTGGAGCAATCGCAACTTGCAAGCGAGGAGTGCGGTGGAGAATGCGAGCGAAGAGGGGTGGCGATGGCGAGCTCGGAGCACGATGAAGAACACGAGTAAAGAGGAAGGTGGCGAACATAAGCAATCAAGCAACTTGTCGGTGATGTCGAGGGCAGACGCGAGCACTCGAGAGCAACGACGAGACCTGTCGACCAACGACGGGATTTTCCTCTCGGATGAGGTGCGAATGCCGTTTTTACTCATGAAATCAATTAACCCTAAACCCTAAGAGAAGATTTGCATGTGATATTATGATATATAGATTTTAATTTTATTTATTATTTTTATAATACATTTGTAAGTTCTTTATAAGAATACTTTACGCAATATTTTATACGTAGTTTACGTAAATTGATTCTCTGTAAATTTTATTTTATTAAAATTAATTAATTAGTAAAAAAAACTTACAAGAGATATAAAAATTCAATTATATAAAACTATTTTTTCTAATAACGAAAGTAGAAAGAAATCAAAAGAAAATGAAGTAAATTTTTTAATTATTATATTAAGATAATTTTACTAATGAAATTTTGAACTTAAGGAGGAGTTTGTGTCTTCTAGAAATTAGTGAAAAGTAAAATCTAAATTTTTTTTATTATTGAAATGTTAAATATTTAGAATATTTTTATATTTTTTAAAATTAAATATAATGTATTTTATATTTTCATAAGATACATTCCATAAAATTTTCTATTTCCATATCTTTAAAATTTCAAAAATAAAAATTTTCTAAATTTTTTTTCATTAATTTTCAGACACAACCCCTCTCCTGCTCCCTGCCCATGTTAAAATATCACTTTAATTTTAAAAAAAGTAAAACTGAAAAAATAACAAAAGTTTGTTGTTTTTAAAGGTGATGTTGATCAGAGGGGTGGAAAGGCAATCACCTTTTTTGGGAGGAAAATTAATTATGTTAAATTTTTTCTTGGGTCTATTATCACTTAGAGATGTTAATTAGATTGTGTTCAATTATATCGATTCAATCTAATATAGTTGAACAAATATTGTATTTTCATATTTTCTTGTTGACATGATATAACTTACTTTTATCATATGAGTTGGTAGGTACAAAAATATTTTTATATTTTTTAAATATAATTTTATTTAATTATATACAACTTGATAATTTAAGGCCACGGTTTTTTACTGTACATTGACGTTATTTACTATGTATCATATTATATATAGTACATGTTATCAAACAAAAAATTTAATATATCACGAAAATTGAGAAGTAGATTTGATGTTTTCCTTTTTTTCCTTAAAATGCATCTTATGACAACACCTCTTATCCCTCTTTCCCTTCTCGTTGGTGTTTGTTCAACCCCACAACTTGCAAGGAAGGATGATCTTGTAGTGCTCTCCAATGGCTTCCTCCTTTCCGGTCTTCACGTGCGTTCCTCTACATGTAGCATGTTCCCTTCCTCCTGCCACTTAGTTGTTGTGCCCTAGCTTGACCTCACATGCCCTCATTAATAGCTGCCCTTTCCTTTTCGCGAGAGAGTTATTCTACTTTCCCTTCCAAGCTCGCCTGCTTTCCCTTCCTCACAGTGCAACATCGAACAGAGGGGAGAAGCAACGATTGTCCGCAAGGAACTCCACACCCACAGAACTTTCTTCCCCACAGATAGTTGAAACTTGTATTTTTTGTTTGTATATTCATTCCATAAAAAGTATACTACTTTATCTTATTCATAAAAAACTATATTACTTTATTTATTAATCATTACAACATTTAAAATACTGCATCATTTTATTCTTATTATAAATCATATATTTTCTAAAATAATATAAACATTATATCATTTGTTTCTACCACTACAATAACGTAGCCTAAATTTGATATATATAATTCCAAGTTGGATGTCCACCTAGTCAACACCAAGTTCAAATAAATCGTATCAAATAGGTTGTACTTGTATTACCAACTAAGGCCACCTATTCTTATCTGTTCCACATTGTACTTATCTGGATCCAATCTCCACCTTCTTGTCAAGGTGGAAGAATCTATTGACAAGATTCGGAAGAAGTTCTTTCGGGATTCCATCGACGATGGAACCTGCAAGTGTCCTCTGGTCAATTGGGATTTCGCTTGTAGACCTAAAAAAACATAGTGGACTTGGCATCCTTAACCTTAGAAGTTTTTCTATGCCTCTCAAAGTAAAGATTATCCAGAGATTTTACCAAAATCTTAACCCTCCTCTTTGGATAGACATTATTAGGACTCGTTATTCTTGTAGAGATTTGAGCTTCCTTACTAACGTCTCCTCTTCTAGACTCTCTTCTTTTATGAAATCTGTCCATGGCTTATACCTGTCGGTGGCTAACTTCTTTAGCTTTTCTGTGGGCTCTGGTTAGAATACCTTCTTTAGGCTGAATTGATGGTTTGAGAATTCAATCCTTAAGTATAAATTCCATAACATTTATTCCGTCTCTAATCAAAAGAAAATGACTGTTGATAGAATACATGGATATCGATTTCGGAATTTTGTAGCTTTTGTTGCCTCTAATTACATTCATCTTGGCATTGATCACAGGGAGGAGATGGCAGATTTTATAGCTTTTCTTGGCCAAGGTACAACCTCTGATCACCCAGATGAAATTACTTGGAACCTTACCAATAATGGATTCTTGCTATAATTGCTTTGTTGATGGTGATATCCATTTTGAATTTTATAAAGTTGTTTGAAGGTCCAAGCTTCCTCGTAAAATCAAAATTCTAGTTTGGTTTATTTTACATGATAAATTGCTGAGTAAAAAAAAACTGTCATTGTGGTTGGATTCCAGATGTCATTTTTACTTCTTATAATTTGGGTATTGAAACAAATAAGCACATCTTCGTGGATTGCTGTCTAACTAATGTTTTTTGGAAATTTTTTATTTGATGCTATTCGTTTCAAGATCAATATCAAATTCAATTTTCCCAAAGTTGTTTGGAATGTGCTACTCTTTGCTTCGTTCGATTTTGAGCAGATGCTGTTGAGAGGTGAAATAACTAACCTCTCGTTCGATTGTATTTGGTTGAAACTTGTATTCTCTTCGATTTTGGTTTTTCTAACTCCCCTTGTTTTTGTGCTTGGTTTCTCTAAACTATTGTTTTGTTTTTTTTGTTGCAAAGGTAGTATTTATTGTATTTAAACTTAAATACCAATTTACCAACCTTTTGACCAGATAAAAGATACAAAACATAATACATCACACTCCCAAAAAGTTACATTCAAAGTTCCAAAATATTACAGTGAAAGATCAAAAAATTCAAGCAACGAAGAAGCCAAGGAAGACTTATTACACTTCCTCATCATGATCTGCCCAACGATCAGATAAGTTCAACATTGGCGGCAGAAACAATGGTAGGATCGAGTCCGGTGGAAGAAGGAAGATCTACCCCTTCAGTCGGACGAGACGATTGAGCGACTGGATCAAAAACATATATGATGCTCCACTTGAGAAATCGAGTGCTCTACCCAAGCATTGGCCCGAATAAAAATATCAGATATGATATTACTCAAAGTAGAACAAGAATGACAGAATATTAAGTTATTCCTACACAACCAAACATTACAGCAAAAAGATAAAATCAGAGTTCCATTTCTTAAAACTAATATTAAATTTCCTGTGAAATATGGCGCAATGAAAGAAACTTATACAATGATGAATTTTTCACTTATCAACGTTACTTTTGATATTGTCTAATACAAGGATGGAAGTTAGGTTTCCGATAGCACCTACCAAAGCCTAACTGGTGATAACGTCTGAATTTTGAATTGATGCCAAAGAGTTGGACATTGATTGGGTCACCTGAATCAAATACAATACGAAACACCCATCTAGCTATTAGGTTTTACTTGTATGCTCGTTTTAGTTTGGTGGGCAAATATATTGGAAGAAAATCCAAAAAAAACAGAGGAATATGATTGGTCACTATCAAATGAGTTTGATAACAATCTTTTAATTTTGACTTTAATTTTATATAAACTCTTATATATGATTATTATCACATAAATTTTTATCTTACAATTTATCGTAAAATTTTATTTTTTTTGATGATAAGATTTAACTCTCAACTTTTTGGTAACTAAAATACTTTATTATCAAATTACCTCAAATTGAAGATTCAAAACATCACTTTTTATATATCATTTTTTAATATATATATATATCTCACATCCTTAATTGTAAATTCTGCAAATTCCTCGAAACATCCATGTATTTCATTGTAAAGTTAAGAATTGAACTCATGACTTTTAAGGTGAACATTTAATATTTTATTGTAAACGACAGGGAAAATAATTTTATACTAAATTTGTTTTTACCAAATTGATAAAATGTAATTTAACCTCCTTCACTCGTACAACTGTTCAGAAGAGGTGGAGTAGAGAATCAAAATCCATGGACCTTTCTTTGAAAGATCGACGATCCACGTGGGAAGAAGAAAACTGTGATGAATTGAAGCTTCCGTGCAATGGTAGTGAAATTTGTTGTATTTGAAGCTTTGTTTTTTAGCTAATATACGGAAAATAATTTTTCCATATTTATAATCAAAGCAATCAATTTCTTATTACTCCAAATATAATAACTGTTATTTACGAAGATATTGAATGGTTCAAATTTTTTAGAATATGTGAAGAATATTCAGTGATCTCTTCTCTTGGATTCCAACAGTATATTTACACCTGCAACATATATTAGCCATTTTTACGTAAGAATAATTTTTTTTCTTTTGTTTTAAAAAAAATCTAAAATGCAAAGATAGATTTTATCTGGAATTTTATATGTACTAAAAATGTTAATTAAACGTTCAAAGGTTACATAAGAAATCTGAAATTTTTTTAACATGTTATAAAAATTTTAAAAATTTATAATTTTTTTAGATTTTAATATTTTAAATATAATTTTATATTTTTTTATAGTCATAAGTTTAATAATAATTAAAAATATATCGTAATGAAATTTTTATTATTAAAAGAATTTTTTCAACTTAATAAATAAATAATAATAATAATTATTATATTTATAATAATAATAAAAATTAATTTTTTAAATTTTTTTAAGATATACACATACCTAAAAATCTATTTTTTTTCTGTGATTTTTAACGTACAAACCGCCTTAATGAGTGTGTTTTCGGTTCTGGTAACGGGTAACCAGTTGCCGTTTTTCATTAATTAATTAATCATTATTTAAAATAAGAGATAAGATCGGGCGTAGTAACCGGTCGGCGCCGTTTTCGGCACGTACCAACCGAACGTGTCCAGCGGCTCCCTCTCTTTAAATTATTTTTAAAAAGAAAAAGAAAAAGAGGAGACTCTGCTTTTCCGGCCCATCCTTATTCCTTCTTCCTTCTTCCTTCTTCCTTCTTCCATCTGCTACTCCACAGTCTCCGTCGCCGTGCGCCGCTTCTCTCTTCTCCGTCGAGCAGATCCACCCGGGCTGATGTCTCTGGTGGTCTCCACCACAGCCGCTCTGTTCCTTGAATCCCCTGCCTACGGTGGTGGGACGGACGCAACCCACGCCGGCGGTCATGGTCGGGAAGACGGTGGTGGGGACTCGTCGGAGACCTCCTCCATCGGAGTGAACGAGGAGGACGCCCCGTCGTCGTCGTTCACCTTCTCGTTCAAGACGGAGGATGAGGAGGTGCAGAGCGGTGTGAGGGTGGTGGATCCTCTCGAATCCTTGGAATCGCTGGACGAGGCTCTTCCCGTCAAGTGAGTCGCAGGCAACCTTCCTCTCCTTCCGTCCTTTCCTTTCTGGGTTTTGGAGACTTGGGTTCGAGGGTTTCGATGGTGATGTTGAGATTATTTCTCTGCGTGTGCAGGCGAGGCTTGTCCGGTTTCTTCAATGGCAAGTCCAAATCTTTTCAGTGCTTGTCAGAGGCAGCGACGGCAAGCGATCTGGCCAAAGAGGAGAACCCATTCAACAAGAGGAGGAGGATACTGGTGGCGTCCAAGTCCTCATGGAGGAGGAGAGCTTCCTGCGCTTCACTCTACACCGCTCCCTCTCTACCCGGACTCTATTCCTTGGTAGAAAACCAAAGGGATGAGGAGGCGGAGGAAGATGCTGTTGCTGCTGCTGCTGCTGCTGGTGGCGACGCAAAACGAAGAGGAAGATGGGCATGATGCGAGGGGAGAGAAAAGGGCAAGATTTCCAGACCAGCGCGCTCTGCCTCCAATGGGTAGGAAAGTGATGGACAACCTCAACTGCTTAAACTCTCCGAGATGCTTCTGAATCGAATAGAATCTAACCCGTTCCCTTTAACTTGCAAATGGTGTAAAGAAAACAACAAAGTCTGACACTTCCCTCTCCACTTGTAATTGCTGTAATATTTCTAGTTTGATTTGGATGATCAATCCATATATGATGGTGTATGAATGCCATCTGCTTAACTCAAGAAAAAAGAGAAGAGAAGAAGAACTCCAGTACATTGATACCTCTCTCTGTTGTGTACACATTCTGTAAAGGATGAAGAACAAACAAGGAGGGAAGCAGTTCATTCCTTAATTCCCTCCCATGCAATGCTCTGTTTCCTGTCCACCAAATATGCAAATATGATCGATCATCCAAATATAGGGGGAAAAATAGTAAAAGAAAAGGGTCATGTTTTCCATGAGGTTCGCTTCCAGAAATCAATAAAATAAAATTTTAAAATTTTTTATTGTTAAAATATTAAAAATGTAAAATATTTTTTATTTTTTAAAAATTAATTATAATTTTTTTTAAAATTTTATAACGTGTACGTCTCATAAAATTTTTTATTTTTAAATTTTTAACATTTTAACAATAAAAAATTTTCAATTTTTTTTATTGATTTTTTTAAAAAACAAACACTAACAGAACCGAAAATTTTAATGTAATAATTAAAATTAAATCTTAATTATTCATTATATCATAAGTATCAATATTTACGCTTTTTGCAGTAAAAAAAAGGGGCCGTGGGACGCGGCCTGATCCATCCATGGATAAGATTCTGTGCATTTGATGGGTCGATGACGATAGGATAGTAAAATGTACGTTGATGGCGTGGAGAACATATCCAAATCCTAGGACATTGAGAACAAGTAATATCTGGGAAATACTTGAGACAAAAACTCCCCCTAAAATCAAGATAAAAAATACTGTCATTATTTTTTAATACATTGATCATTCAGAAGGCCAGAATCGAATATACAATTCAACGCATATCTTTACCTTTGAAATCAAGATGAAAAATACCGTCATTATTTTTTAATTCATTGACCATTTAGCAGATCTCTACTTTTGCCAAGCAGATCGTCTTTTTATTTTTATTTTAGAGTATAGTTGAAGGCTTAAAAAAAAGTAAACCTGAGGCGTATGGTGCGCAATTGCCACCATTCTAGAAAAGAAAAGACCCCACGCAACCGTACGTGCGGTGCACTGGAGACTGATGTGAAATTTTATCTTACATTTAATTAATATTTTTTAAAGTTAAAGTTGACTGATTAAAAAAATGACACTATTACAGTACAAGAAAAGGTTGAGGCAGATAGATAATGTAATTTAAAGTTTAAAAGATGGATGAGAGGAATCACGCAAAAAATCTCAAAGGGATAGGAGATAGCCGAATGGTAAAATTAAGAAGTATTATTAGTTGCCTCAGTAAAATCAACTTAATGAGAGGAAGATGAGTTAACAGGGGGTGTAAGGTCCTATATAGGAGTGATAACATCAAAGGTTGGGGGGTTGGATGAATTGCTGAGTTGAGAAACTTCAAGTGTGAAATCGTCATTGGACGCGAGGGATTCTGGCCAGAGAAAAAATATGTGAGGTTATCAAGTTGCTATCCTAAAAAGAATTTTGAAAAATAAAATATTTATGAGTCGTTCAAGTGGACCAAAGGAAGGTGAAGAAAATACAACGAATGGTGGCAAGGGGGAGATTGAACTTAAAAACTTCGTGCGAAGAAGAGATTGGTAGGTGAAGATTTTCATAGGGGATTGATCTGAAGTTGAGGCAAAGAGACATCAAAAGTGATTTAATTTTCTTTCTAAACATTTTTGTTGTAAATTTATTTTTTGTCATTTCTATTTTTCGTCAAAAAGTAAATTTTTATCATTTCTTTTTTCATAATTTTTGGCAACAGAAACCCTCCTTAGTTTTCTCATATTTGCTCCTCGGAATCCTGTTGGTATAAAAAGATTGGATCAAATTCACACCAAAACAAGCAAAAAAAGAGTAATCATTACCTCTTGCCCTTGTGGTCCTCCACTCCATCAATGCAACCAAAGAGAATGCACAATGAGGCATTTTCTCTGGTAGGTGTTGGCCTTTCATCCTCTTAAATATGGTTGTTGTAGTCAACTTGAATCATCATAAAAAAGACGTTAATTGTCATCCCATCTTTTAAAATTTAATTTGTCTGATACTTCAAGTGTCATTGAAAAACAATCTGATGTTTTCTACCCTATTTGCAATCGATCATACAACCACCCATCACCATGTAAAGCATTTGATGATGATGAATAATGATGCATCAGCATTTCATGACCATTTTTGGTGGGAAAAAGAGGGGTCAATATGATGGAACTGAAATTAACAAGAGAATGTAGTAAAATAGAACATCTGGGTTTTTTTTTTTCTTACTCAGTAGGCTGAGAAGTTTTATACAATGCAAACTTTACAAAGATTGCCCACGAACGAAAATATTGCAACAGGACTGGAAACAAGGAATAAGAAATGGTAAAATAAATTGCTGTGGGAGAAGATTAACCATAAAATGTATCCCCAGACAAAAATTCTAATAAAAAAAAAAAGGAGTTAAAGGAACAGAATAAAGGGTTATATTAGTTAGCAAGCAGTTTGCAGGACAAAAGTTCATCGTTGAGCTTCCTTCAATCTGCTTGCATCGACCTAAAAATTCGAGGTGAATTTCAACCCAGATGTCTCATAAATTATTACCCTTCAGACTGAACCAGTCATTCCATCTTGGGCTTCACTGCTTTCTTTACTTGATTTCGATTTTGGTAATGAAAATGGTAATTGCCTCGAAGATACCTTGTTTGTCTGCTGATGCGAAACTAGTAAGTTAAGATATGTATATACAGTCATGCCGCAGATAGCTGTAACAGCTCCACATAAGCTTGTCGTTCCCGGATTTGAATTGAAAATAAGGTAACCTCCAACAAGAATGACACAGGTTTTGAATTGCCCAAGCACTACGTGTGAAGTTGCAGAGGTTGCCCTGTGAAAAAAACACCAGACCAGTTAAGGGTTGGACAGAAAATCAAGCTACCGAAACCTACACATTTGCCAAGATATCTGTGGTGCATGCATTTCAAAGGGGGAAGGTAACAGTACCCGAGGGCCAAAGCACCAGACCATTGGAGCAAAAATCCAAGTGCCGCCGACAAAAAAATAGCTAATGTGTTGGAAGCATTCCAGTTAAATGCTAGAGCACCAGGAGGATCAAGCCATGGCATCAACACAACTAAAGAGAACACAGTAATGGGTATGGTCTTCCACATTAACCTGTTATGGTCAAGAAATGCACTTGCATTAGTTATGGCATCAAGAATTCCAGGGAACAACGGGTATGCATTGTAAGTAGAGAACATACGCCAGTGCCGTCCAGTTTTCCTGCTGCTGTAGATTTGACCAGAGAATCTTATTCACTGCACTAGGTATTATCCAAGCTAATGCAATGCAGGCACCAAAGAAATGGAACTCGATGTCTGTGACAGTGGCAATGGCAACACCAATTGAAACTACAGTGAGTGCCAGCACCTAAAAAATCAGCATAAAGCCTTGCTCAGACATTCCTCTAACAATTCAGACAAACCAATAAAAAACAACTCATCATTGATAAGTTATTACCTTCCAAAGAGAAATTGCCTTTCTATAAAGCATAAATTCAGCTAGAACAATAGTAGGGATTACAGCAATCTTAGCCATCTGATAGAAACCCACACTAGTAATAACAGAGAATGGATTAATAAACTGAAGGGTAGAAAGCCCAATATGAAAACATTTATACGCACCTATTATACTTTAAGCTGACATTAGCAAGACCATTGGAGAGAGACATAACTACACCGAGGACTAATAGAGAAGAGAACGGAGTTGACTTGGCTGGAGGGGAAGCTGGCAAAAGTGATGTCATGTTCATGATAGCCATAAAAAACCAGCTTACGATGTAGTGAATGAATGTAAGAAAGATAGGGTAATTGAACCCAACTTTTCCAAGAACCTGTTGCAGAGAACCCAGAAAATACAGGATATGTCATAATGGGATGAGGAATAAAGGGAGAAAAGGGGTAAAGAGGAACATACCAACTTGTTCATCATGATAATTGCAACAGAGACCAAAAAATTGAAAGATAAAGCAACAGTTGGTCCACAAAAGCGTTGCTGGAGATGCCTGGCTCCTTCTGATGATCGCAGCTCACTGAATAAGGAACCTCTCAAGTCATCTAAAGCACGAACTGGAATAATAGCATGAAAATACACAATGTGAAATGAAAAAATGTACTAAAAGGGAAAAGTACAAATCAATAATAATTGCAAATCATATTCTATGTATGTGAAATACTTTTTTTGGAAAATGGTAATTCATTTTACAAATGTGATTTTTTTAGCAGAAATAAGGAATTAAATTAAAAACATAAAAAATACAAATAGATATGAATCACCAATGAGGGGCACAAACAGAATTTAAATCATGATCAATAAAGAATCTGAACATCCGTTCTGGGAATTACTTTTCATTCCCAAGTATAAATATCCTAAGACGTTGATCCTGACATTTGTAGATAAAATTTCAGTTTATATAATCTCAGTAAAGAATAATTAGAAGGCAATCTATCAGTCAACATGTAAGAGTGGCAGAGAAAAGTTTGTGCTGATTGTGCTTAATTTGTATCTACCAAGTACTGGATTTTGCCGGTCAAGGCTTAATAATTCTCTAAAATCTCGTGGGTTTACCATATACCTGCCGTTGCACTTTTGATTTTGTTTAGTACCACGTCACTTATTCATTCTCTCAAATAATAGCAACCACGGCACTCTGTCAACTAATGAGAACACAAAAAGAAAAACAAGCACCGGTTTGAATTAGTATTGCAAAACTAAACATACACTGACAATTAGACAATAATCTACTAGGCATAGCTAAAACCATAAAACATCAATGAAGCTGTTCAAATTCAGCATAAAGACGTGATATTTTGTATCATTAGACAAACTAACAATAAATATCTAAATTTTTACAATGGCGTCTTTTTCGGTAGAAGCAAGCAATATGCTCGTATGGACTGCCTCACAGACCTACCAATCCTTCAATTATCGAAAATCTAAAGCCAATGCCAAGCGAATAATCACTATTATTCCCGTAGAAACAACAAACGTATCGCCGGTAAATGTTAAACAACCAAGAGATCACCCTAATCTCACCAGAGGTTAAAAAAATACATATACCGTAGTGGCCAAAGCCCAACACGGCCACACATTAAAATCCCAAATTTCCCAGGGAAACAAAAGAAAATGCAGATGAAATGGAACCATTGCGATACCTCTTTCGCCGGCGTCGCTGTCCTTGCGCTTGAGGAACCTCCTGACGTCCTTCCTGACAAAGAAATTCATCACGTTCCTGCTCAAAAGCATCGTTCCCCCTCTTCCCACCAAATCCCAAGAGTGACAGAGGGAGGAGAGAAGCAACAGCGTCAGTGGGGAGTGGCAGTGGGCGGGGTAGAGAGATCGGAGGAGGTTGGTGGGTTTCTTTCCTTCCGCCCCACTTCGAGGTGGGCAAGATAAAGGTGATGGTGCCACGTGGAGGAAGCGGAGCTAGTGCGGCGCGCCAGGTGGAACCAGAACCGTGACGGCGGACGTGTTGTTTTCGCACTTCCGCCGACAGAAAGGGAGAGGTGGTGCGGTGGGATGGACGGTCGGATGGGGTTTGTTGGGTGCTGGGACTGCACTCCCGCCGTCCGTTTGAAGGGACATGGTTGATTCGAATCTTTATGACAAGTCGATCATTTATAAGGCAAAGGTCATGTTTGAAAATTAATTAAATTTTAATTATTTATAAATTTTTACGTATTTATTATTATCAGATAAATTTTAATATATAAATTTTTATTACATTGTATAACTTAAATTTCATCTATTTTACTAATTTTAATTGAAGTTTTTTTAAACGTACCTTAAAATTTTATTTATTCAAATTTTTTTAATTGTACATTAATTTTTTATAAATTTTTATATATTATTATCGTACAAATTTTTATACTTAAATTTTCACCTTTTGTTTAATTCTAACTTTCTATCTTTATTAAAATTTATTTTAATACATTAATAGGTTTTATGTAATAAACAAACATTACATTAAATATACCTTAAAATCTTGCATTTTTGTAAAATTATATCTGATATAATACAGATTTCGGATTTAAATATTTATTTAATAAAAATAATATTTAAATTTCTAATTGTGTGTTGTCTTACTGAGCTTTGATATAAATGTTTATTTAAAATATCTATTTATTTTAACTGTATTTATTAATAAATTTTAAATTAATATATTTAAATCATAACATTAATAGGTTATTTATTTTCGGCTTGAGCAGTACTTGACCTAATTTTCCTGTCGAAAAATGGGCCCAATCTCATCTAAGCAACTCGCGCGAAGCCCTCGACTTGGAAATGCCACCGAGACAGGAGAGAGCCGCGACCGCCACCGCCGCCGCCGCCGCCTCAGTGGTCACCTCCGACCTGGTTACCATGGATCCACTCCTCCTCGTTCTCAAGATCCTCCCCTTTAGCGTCCTCCGTCCACCCCGCACCCGCCTGAAGCTCCCCACCGTCGTCCTTCCCTCCGCGATGACCGTCTTCTCCCTCGTACTCCTCACCTACTTCGTCATCGTCTCCGGTCTTGTCTATGATGTCATCGTGGAGCCCCCCGGCATCGGCAGCACCCAGGACAGCCACACCGGCGCCGTCAAGCCGGTGGTGTTCCTCCCCGGGAGGGTCAATGGTCAGTACATTATCGAGGGTCTCTCGTCGGGGTTCATGTTCGTGCTCGGTGGGATTGGGGTTATTCTGATGGATCTCGCCGTGGATCGGAACCGGGCGAGGAGCGTGCGGATCTCGTTCGGCGCGTTCGGGATCTCGGCGGTGGTGATTGCGTATCTGATGAGCATGCTCTTCATACGGATCAAGATCCCTGCTTACTTGGTTTGAATTGGGTAGGCTCTGTTTGTCCTTCATTTCTCAAAGTAATGAATTTTAAGTTTTTGCACATTCTGTTGTTCAAAGGACATAACTCTTGGGGTCAAATTTACTGTATTGGCAATGAATCTATCTCGGACACCGTGACTTGCTAGTATATGTTGCATTTAACTAGTTCCACTACCAACACGTTGTTTTGATTCCGTGCCCTGTGTTGGTTAGTCGATGCCGATGGTTTCAGCGAAAGGTGTTGAAATGCATTTGATTTCTAATTTGTCATAATGCAACTCGTTGATTTCACAATGTCAGATGAAGTAGATCCAATATGCTGTAAAAGACGCATCATTTATGGTTTTTTAGATAAGGGCATTGATGGGTTTTATCTTATGGTGAGGAAATACCTTCAGTAGCATTAGAAGCTATTGCCTTAGACATGCAATTTAACTTCTACTAGCTTTTTAGGTAAAGAAAAGAGTGGGTGTATCTTTTGCTTGTTGTGGGATATGAATATTAACTTTATTGAAACAAGGTGGATTAGATGGAAGCTTCAAGATGTAGCATTATTAATACTTGTATGAGCAGAAACAAGATGGGATAAAGATGACATAAGAGCAAAGTTTTGCATTATCTGAAGTCTAGCTTTTGCAGCAAAAAAAACCAAAGTCTTGTTTAAATAAGTATGCTGGCTGTGAAATTTGGTAGAATCTGGATTTCCTCATGCTAACGGTATGTGGTAAACTTAGGTCTTTACCTGTTACAGGCTTGGTGTTGTCTTGTTATTGCCTTTAGTGGACATGAACTATTTGCCATATGTTGCATAGCCAAACCCAGTTATGGTTATACAGCACAATGGAATAGATATATTATTAAATTATGTGATCAATCATTATTCTAAATGCATAAACTCCCCGTGCAAGATATCACTATATCCATTTTCTCAGTAACTCTGGAGAATGTCTGGTGCATGGATTTTTTTTTTTTTTGCTTTTAATCATGTTTGGAGTGACTACCGATCCATTAATTTGATGTATGCATTCCCACCGATTGTGACTAGCATTTAAGATCATCTTGCCGGCCAGATTTCTTGCATTTGTTGTATCTTTCTGGAAGTTTGATCATATATGATATTTGCCACTTTCTTCATTGTTCAGTTACCTACTTCTCACTGCATCATTCATTAAACAAATAAAGAAAAATGAATAGTCTATTGGCTGCCTGTGCTTTCAAGAAATATTTTCTAGGCATACAAACAGATCTTAAGAGAAAGGAGCATTGTGAAGGCAGTTCCTGAGGAAAGGAAACCGGATAAGGTCAGTGCAGTGGTTCTTCACCCATTTCATCCTTTCTTGGGTTGTGGAGCCGGTTTTTTGGCCTCGCCAGGTAGTGTTGTCTTGCGTTGCAGCCGATGATTTCTTGGAATCACAGCTGCCATTGTTTGATGACCAGATGCAGTGAAAGGAGCCTTCGCTTCTTCTGCATCCCAGATGCTGGAGTAGATTCGCATGGGCTGATTCTTTGGAAACGTCACGCCATGAGCTCCATGGTTTCTGAAATCTCTGATGGGGATGCCATCGCCAGAGAAGCTGAAAGAGGGGAGGAAGAAAGAACTGAAACCGCAAAAAAGAAACATATATAATTTTGACGATAATAAAAGCTTTTGTCCAAAATATTTCTGGTGTGCAAAAATGATTTCAAGCATGTTTACGAGTGTCGAACAAAAAAAAGGGTAGTTCAATGAAGGTAAATAAAAGAAGATGATGAACACACATCATAGAGGAGCTTATGACAGAATATTTATTGATAAGTCAACTAAATGTAATCTTTGAACCAAGATCAAAATACTAAAATTGAGCCAGCCAACCTATTTTCAGACAAGCAGAGAAATTGACAACAAAACAATTGATGGAGAATAATTAATCTACAAGCCTATATGGTTCATATGTTTATTCTGTATAATCTAAATTAGAACCATATATGATTTACAAATATTTTGAATTGTAGCTTTTTGATACCATATTATTATTTTACCATCTTGTACTTTAAAATGCTACACTTTGATACCTCAAATTCTACTCGCAGTGGTTAAAATTTAGTGAATTCTATGGTTTTATTTGATAATGATGTGTTTTAACTTTAATAATTATAAAAAATTGAAGTTAAAATTAATTTTACAAATAATATTAAAGTTACATGGTAATTCACGAGGTGAAAGTTTGTTTACAAAAATTTGTGTAATAATATGATATATAAAAATTTATAAGAAGTTAAAATAACTTATTTCTATACGCATAGAACTTAAAAATTTTACGGTCTTGTAGTACATATTCAATGAGTACTGCAATTTATCATAATAATTTATACTGAAAAAGGCGATGAACCGCTCAAAATTTTTTTTGTTTTGTTTATTTTTCCATGGAAGAGATCTAGTTGTGAATTACATTAATAACGGAATATTTATGCACCTGGAATCTATTAGCGAACAAAGAAAAGGACAGAATTTAAGGTAGATTTAAAAGGGATTTGTACATAAAAAAAGTTTGAAATTCATTTTCAATGTTTTCCACGTAGAAGGAGAAAAATGAATCAATTTTTTGGTACTTGACTTTACAAAATGTAAAAAAATTTCAACCAAAAGTTTTTAAACACGTGTTAAAAAAAATGGTTATGAATAAAATTGAAATTTTAATATTTATTACTAATTAATTAATTTTAATAAGATAAAATCTATAACATGCAGAAAGAGAAGAGTAAATATATAATATTATTGTAATAAGTGAAAAACGTAAAAAAGGATTAATCGATAAACTATACAAAGACATTATAATATCTACTTTAGATGGTAAAAATAATTGATTTTTAATTTTTATATTTGTATTTGAAATTTATTAACATGTATGGAAATTTTTAAATTTTATACAAATTTAAGAATTTTGTAATGATACATTAATATCTACCAAAATTTTTATCATTTTTCTGCTACACGTATGAATACCGAAATTTTAAGTTTTAACATTTTCCATCACACGTACAAATCTAATATCAAGAAAAAGGGAGAGTTGAAATTATTATCATTTTTTAACTTTTTTTTTATTTTTCTTTTAACATTTTCTAGGTAACATAATCACTTTAGATAGTTTTTTTCGAATCAACAATCAAACCCTTTTATGTTACCGATAATCACTCAGATCAACATTTTTGGATTACTAAAATCCGTCGTCAATTACTTTTTCGGATCATCTAATTAAAATTTTTTATTTTGTAAATCATTGAATTGTATAGTGCGACGTATGATTTAGGATATAAGATTTAAAGTAAAAAAAAAAAAAAAAGACATATAAATTGTTAAGTACAGTAATATTATCGTTTACGGTAAAATCAGCCTATTAATTCTGTACTAAAAAACTGCAGTTGGTGTTTACTTTGATCTGAATAGTTAAGTTCACACGACCAACACGAAATGTGTTGTCGAAGGGACCTCCTTGCTCCCTCTTCCTCTGCTGGCGGGCAGCAGCAAAGTCCTCCTTCCTCCTCCTCCACGCTACAGATCGAAGGGGCGACGCGAGGGAGCTGTTGATCTCGGCCGATTGGTATACTTCCTGCTGTTCCTTGTAAGTTTGCACGACGCTATCCGTGCATTTTTTACCATTACCGTTGGAAGCGGCGAGTAGGATAAGACGGAGTGGGGGGGGGGGGGGGGTGTGTAAATGGGAGGAGCAATAACGCTGTGTGCAACGATCGTCTACTTTCAGCGTAAGGTGAGTAGACGATGAGTGTGGTGCTGAGCTGAAGTGAAGTCGGGGGTTGGGGGAATGCAAGGCAATGGCATCGGCAGCATGATGTCGGAGATCTGGGAAGGGGAAGGAGTCGTGGCGGGTGGAAGATTTGGGCGAGGGGAGAAATGTGTGTGATCTAGAAATTGAGGAACGTGTTGGGACCATATCGGAACGGAAAATGACGGAACAAAAAAAATCCCAAAAGGTCCTCTTTGCCGTCCAGGAAGGGGGAATATGTGCAGAAGGAACGAACGGAGGATGAGGAGGTGTCAAGGATGGAGTAAGAGGCACTGTGATGTCGGAAGATGTTGACCTCAGAGTAGGATCCAGTGGCGGCCGGGAATATTGTCGGGGGAGGAGGGTATTTTACGACGAGTCAAGAAGGTCTAGATTTAGGGATTGCAGGGGGTTATCCACATTGTTAGAATCAACGTCGCTGGTGACGGTATTTTTTTGTGAAGAAAAAGACTGAAACAAAACTCTTCCTTGTTTATAGTAGTATGAGTGGTTGATGAAGGTTCAATCTTGTTACGAGAATCCAAAGGTTTTCAAAGCATATGCAACATCATTTTGAAAGGTTTATCTTCAGGTTGTTTTTTTGGGATATGCATTCCGTGTTCTATTCTTTCTTTCCCAAATCATTTCCAGCTGTTGTATGCGAAGCTTGTCAGATCACTTTATTTTTGGATAGTCTGATGGCTACATGTCCACGGCTCCACCTCTTTGGCCTGGAGGTATCCTGCCTCCACCTCTCCCTGTTGATCTTGATGTAAGATCTTTGAGTAAAGGTTGAGAAAAAGAGTCATCTGTACTTTTCCTTCTTAATTTTGGTTATTTTTTAGTTTTATTTTAAAGACAAATGCTCATTACTTTTGTCAAATAATAACTTGACTTTGTCATGATATTATTTGGGACCAATTGAAATTATCAAATGTGGTGTAACTAATAGAAAATTGAACTAATCAATTTGTCTTGTGAATATTATTTTGAACAAGTACTGGGTTAGAGAAAATGAAAAATTTGGACAATTATTTTATTGGTATACTTTCTCTACTTCTCAAGTCACATTTGAAATTCAACTTTGCAAAATTGTAAATTCAATTGATTAGATTAGAGGCGCATGATTTTTGGTGTATTTTCTAAAAAATATACCGACCAAATGTTGTTTAGAGGGAATCTTTATTTTCTTTCTGATTAGTGAACTGAGCGATAAAAATTGTTATACATGCATTACAAATTTCTTTATCATTTAACGTGGTCTGGAAAATTTTTATATCAAAGTACTTATACATTATTATAGAGGGTTCATTGCTCCTTTCTTTTCTTATGTACTTTTATTGTTCATATTCCTTGTTGATTTTTACCCAGAAATCACTTGTTGATTTTTATCCAAAAATTACTTGTTGATTCTCGTCATCACATGGGTTTGAATTTGATAGAGGCGTTTTGAAATTGGAATCACTGAAGTTTGAAAGAGAAAACAAGGCAAACTAAAAAAGGGAAAAGAAAGGAGTTAAGTCAAGAGCTTCTTTGCAAGGTACTATATTCAATTGGCAGTCTTATCTATTTTGAATTCTTGATTATCCACTCAAGTCTAAAAATGTCACTTGGGAAATCAAATGAAAGATGATTATATGATTGATATCACAGTGGTTTGTATCAAGAAGAATGCATTTGGTTATGTTAGCAATGAAGCAATCATAGAATACATCCCCATCAAAGAAAATTGTATTTTCTCTTTTGATGGAGTTTTTCTTTTGAAAACAAGGCATTGGTGCCTTTTAAAGCTGGCATGTTGTTGGATTTTTTAATCATGGTGTCGAATGTTAATTTAACAAGTATTTTATGTTACCCATGCAATGAAAATTTTCTAACATTACAATTGGTCGCAGCCTCTCAACCCTTCATCTCCAGTCTACTTAGTGCTCCCTCTTTGACAACTGCTATCTTCTAAGGAGGGGCTGGTGGCAGAAAGTATACTAAATATGATAAGACAAATCCTTGATGAATTTATTGTAATTCTTAATATATCAAGGCAAGATGGAGCCAGAAACATCTAGGTCTTCATTGGAAGTGTGATATGGAGAAAATATTCGATAATGTCAATTGGAGTTGCTTGCAGCAAGTGATATGTTACATAGGATTTGGCACCAAGTGACTTGACTAGGTTGGTTACTAAGTTAACTCATGTCAAATTCTCTGCCCTAGTTAATGGTTCTCCAGCTGGTTATTTTAGCAGTGGGTGAAGATTAAGGCATGGAAATCCACTATTGTTGCTCTTATTTCCAGTCATGGTTAAAGTGTTTGGTAGAATGTATAAAAATGCTCAGGAGACTGGTTTGTGGCAGGGCTTTGTCCTTGCCATGGTATGAATAACATCTCCTACTTATATTATGCAAATGGCACTCTAGTGTTTTGCGGATCTGATATTGAACAAACTAAAAATCTATTCTGTTGTGTTTTAGCATGGTTTTGGGGTTGAAGATAAAGTTTCACAAATATTCAGTTATCAGGATTGGAACCATGGATTAGATGGTACAATGTTCATGGGATGTGTAAGCGGAAAATTTTCCAATCAAATATTTGGGTCGCATTTTTCTTGCAAAGTTTTGAAAGTAAAGGATTGGAAGCAAGCCATTGAATGCTTCAAAAAATGATTGCCTAATTAGGCTTATTAGGCATTTCTTATCTTTTGAAGGCAAATTGTTACTCATCTCCTTAGTTCTTTCAAGCTTGCCTATTCATCATCAGTTGGTAGTTAGAATCCTGATTAGTGTCACCAGGTGACTTTATCAAATCTAGAGTTTGTTGTTCAAGATTTCGCGGGTAGCATGTAAAAATATAGAGCAAAATGGGAGTTGGTGTCTTGGTTCAAGAAATCTACATTCCATAAATTTGACTTGGCTTGGGAAATGGGTGTGGAAGTTGGGAAATTGTAGCGAGGGCTTACCTTTACTTTTGCAATGGGTGATCTTGAGAAATTTTGGGTGCGTTTGGAATGAGCTTTTTCGACTTGAAAAAGCAGCTCTTGTAGTAGGTGAATTCAACAATATTTGAGTTTTCAATTTTTGTGCCGGTGACAAGACAACACATGTTGAGCTGCAAATATGTTTTAATGTTTGTATTTGTTTTAACATTTAAATAAAGTATGTTTTGTAATAGTTGAATTGTATTTTTTAATGTTGATGTGATTGGAGGTAATGATGAAAAAATATGAAAAATGTGTATTGGGAAACCCCCACGTCATAATGGGTTTGGGAGTGATTTTTGGTTATGGCTCCCTACATTGAGGTTGGTTGTTGAGTAAGGTGAGATCACATATTGGTAAGTGTCAAGTGTATGGTGTGATGTTTTGGAAACTGTCAAGAGTATGGTGTGATGTTTTGGAACTGGACATGCAGGACTAAATCGATAATGAGAGATGAAGGTTGGATTAAGTTTTTGCAGGGTTGCAAGTGGGTAATGCAGCTTTGGATTCTATTCCCTGTCTCACTAAGATTGTTGTCTCTACACATTTGATTGCCAGAATACTTTCATACATCCATTGTAGGGATTCTGTGGGATGTGCATTTTAGAATGAACCTAAATGACACAGAATTTGTTGAGCTTACAAGGCTGCTAATGTTTTTGAACTGCATTTTTCTCTGATTTCTACTGGTTTTGACTCAGAAAGGTGGCTTTGGAATAATGACAGTAGCTTTTTGATAAAATCTTTATATGGTATACTCAAAGTGGGTTGGGGCCGAGGAATTGGAAACATGTATGGATGGATTAACTAGGTCCTTCTAAGTTAGGCTTCTTCACATGGTGGCTTGTGTTGCATGGATTATTGATTGAACAAGAACTGCAGAGCTGTGCGACCACAGTGGGTTGGTGCCTTGTGTGGATGTCACTTTTGTCATCATATTGAGTGTTGGTCATGCTTGTTCTTCACATGTCCATCTATTTCTCCGTGCTGAAGGAATCTGGTGGATCTTAACACCGAAATAGAGAGATATTGAAGCTTATTGGGAGAAATGGACATCTTAAAGCAATATCCATGTGTCAATGTCAATATGAATGATACTTATGCATGCTGGTTTCTGGTACAAATGGACATAAAGAAATTTAGAATCTTCTGCAATTTATCCACATCCCCTATAAGGTGGGAATGCAAGGTCTTTGACATGGTAGTAGAGTGGTTAAGGTGTGACAACAGTAATGGTGGTTTAGGGGAAGAAGTTGTTATTGCATGGCTTTACTCCATTATTGTTCTGTAGCCATTAGCTGATAGGCTAATTTTTCTGTTTTTGTTTTCAATTCTTCTTTCATTGGGGCTTCCTCACAGAAACCACTTTTTCTTTTTTCTAGCTATGGAATTTTCAGACTTGTTGGATGGTTCCACATTGAAAAGTGACGATAGGACTTGTACAAATGTACAAAGAAGTGATCTCTCCATTCATTACTAAATGTTTTTGAGTTGAATGTCTACATTTCAGTACTCTTTACTTTTTTCTTGATTTTAATATTATCTTCCATTGATAAATAAACTTCTTTGGCACTACTATTATTACTATAAGAGTATAATTGTTAATGCTTAGGGATCATGTGTAAAATTTTGCTATGTGAGAATTTTTTCCTAAATCTTGTTCTTAAACAGTATTTGGTAACCTTTCAACAAAAAGCAAGGGTTAGGACACAAGGAAAGTATATTGAGAGAATACAACTTCAAGCTAAACTAAGATTCTGAGGCAAAATTTATATGATTTAGAATCGCTGAGAATCATTCTTCTTTCTTTCTTTAGTAGATTATAAAGTATTTTACTTTTTGCTATAAAATTTCAGAACTCAGAAGAAATTGTTTTGTGAGATTTTTTTTTCTCTATCTAAAATTAAACTGTGTTTGTTTTCCCATCCTTTCACCAAAGAAAACATAGGTAAATTCCTAGGAGAAGGCTGTCCAAGGCTTAAAATTTAATGTTAAATTAAGACACTAACCTACAATTTATATCCTTTAGTATCCTGGAATATTTTATTCTTTATTTTATTTACATATTATAATTCATTCAAAAAAATTTCTACAGAATGTCAGAATAAACAACAATAAATTGAACCACTGAAAAACGTACAATAGCAAGGAAAGCTCCATTCAATAATTTTGAAAACTTGTTGCTTTTTTAAGTTAAATGATGTGAGTCATTATGTAAAATTGGATTCTTTCTAGATCTCACAGTGGCTAGAGCCTTATGCATTAGTTTTGTTTTTTATGTGATGTGAATGACAACTACAGTATGGGGGCAATGTTATATATTGTGCCATTGTATAACTGGTTTACAGGAAGTTTCTTTATGTTATATATATGGTACAGCTTTCTGATGCATGCCTGTTTTTATTTATTGTGATTCTTGGCTAGTAATTCCATGTCGTGAAACTTTGTAACAGTCTCAACTGTTTCCAATATTATGAACAAAACGATAAAGAATGCTTGAAAGTTAGTTATAGATCATTAACACATCATTCAATTTTTTTCATGTTTGTAAAATCCAATCCAATGGTTTCTTTGATCTCTAACTTGTTATCTTGCATATTTGTTCATCTTGCTAGCTCTGAAGGCACTTGACAAGTGTTGCATCATCATCTAGGAGCATCCTCCATTTTAATTATCCGGATGGTCTGTTATGGTTGTTTAATTTTGTGCCTTACTCTTTGGTGCTGTGCTAAACATAGAATCCTTATGCATTGATGACTTAAGATGGGACATGTGAGAATACAGTCTGGTGGTAAGGTAATTGAAGAAGTGCTTGAAGACCATGAGGGCGTGGTCAACAAGGCTGTACTAGCATGTATGATTAATTCTGAAGTGGGTGCCGTATTGGCTGTTATGAGGAGAAATGTACGATGGGGAGGTCACTATATGGCTGGTGACGACCAGCTAGAGCATTCTCTTATCCAATCTCTGAAGGATCTTCGAAAACAGATGTTTTCTTGGGGGTACCAATGGCAAATTATTAATCCAGTCATTTACCTTCAGCCATTTTTGGATGTGATTCGATCTGATGAAACTGGTGCACCAATCACAGGAGTAGCCCTCTCTTCTGTTTACAAGATTTTGACTCTTGGTATACTTGATCTTGGTACTGTGAACATAGATAGTGCTATGCACCTGATTGTGGATTGTGTGACTAGTTGTCGGTTTGAAGTTACCGACCCTGCATCAGAGGAGGTTGTACTGATGAAGATACTTCAAGTGCTTCTTGCCTGCATGAAGAGCAAGGCATCTGTTGTGTTGAGCAATCAGCATGTGTGCACCATTGTGAATACATGTTTTCGTGTGGTCCATCAAGCAGGAAGTAAAGGTGAATTACTTCAAAGAATTTCTCGCCATACAATGCATGAGATAGTTAGGTGTATATTCTCCCACTTGCAACATGTTGAACAACAATCACCAACTAATGAGGTTGGAGCAGCTGAAAAATCAGAGGTATCTGTTCAAAGCTTGTAAATTGAGTAAATTTTTTTGTTAATATATCAAATCGAAATTTGTGTGCAGGTAGGTGGGTCTGGCAAGGATCTTGTTTTTGGGATTAAGCAAGTAGAAAATGGAAGTATCTTTAGTGATGTTCCAATGGGAGCTAATTCTATTGATGAACATGTTGCTGTTGCCATGGATGGCAATGGCTTCCACTTGATGACAGGTCCTTATGGAGTTCCCTGCATTGTGGATATATTCCATTTTCTTTGTTCTTTATTTAATATTTCAGAGCATATTGAAATGGGTCATAGGTCAAATCCTATAGCTTATGAGGAGGACATGCCTCTCTTTGCACTAGGATTGATCAATTCTGCTATAGAATTGGGTGGAGCATCTATTGGAAGACACCCGAAGTTGTTGGCTTTGGTGCAGGATGAACTTTTTCGTAATTTAATGCAGTTTGGTCTATCAATGAGCCCTTTAGTTATATCAATGGTTTGTAGCATTGTATTGAACCTTTACCATCACCTAAGGTCAGAACTCAAGCTACAGCTTGAAGCTTTTTTCTCATGTGTAGTATTGAGGCTTGCAAAAAATAGATATAGTGATTCCTACCAACAGCAGGAGGTTGCTATGGAGGCCCTGGTGGACTTTTGTAGACAAAAGGATTTTATGGCTGAAATGTATGCTAATTTTGATTGTGACATAACATGCAGCAATGTGTTTGAAGATCTTGCTAACCTTTTGTCAAAGAGTGCATTCCCTGTAAACTGTCCTTTGTCTGCAATGCATATTCTAGCTTTGGATGGTATACTTGCAATCATCCAGGGAATGGCTGATAGAATAAACAATGGATTGACACATCTAGAGCAGGAACCATTAGAACTCAAAGAATATACTCCATTCTGGACAGTCAAGTGTGAAGACTACTCTAATCCTGATCATTGGGTTAGATATGTAAAACGTAGAAAGTACATCAAGAGAAGGTTGATGGTTGGTGCCGATCATTTCAATCGAGATCCAAAGAAAGGATTGGAATTTCTGCAAGGGACTCATCTATTACCAGATAAGCTTGATCCTCAAAGTGTTGCATGTTTTTTTCGCTATACATCAGGACTTGATAAAAATCTTGTTGGGGATTTCCTGGGAAATCATGATGAGTTTTGTGTTCAAGTGCTTCATGAATTTGCTGGGACATTTGATTTTCAGGACATGAATCTAGATACTGCTTTAAGGCTCTTCTTGGAGACATTCAGGCTGCCTGGCGAATCACAGAAGATACAGAGGGTTCTGGAGGCATTTTCAGAGAGATATTATGAGCAATCCCCTCATATTCTTGCAAACAAGGATGCTGCCCTTCTACTCTCCTACTCGCTTATCATGCTAAATACAGATCAGCACAATGTGCAGGTAAAGAAGAAGATGACTGAGGAGGATTTCATTCGGAACAACCGACATATTAATGGTGGAAATGATCTTCCTAGAGAATATCTATCTGAGTTGTACCATGCTATCTGCAAGAATGAGCTGAAAACCATCCCAGAACAAGGTGCAGGTTTCCCTGAAATGACTCTGAGCCGTTGGATTGATCTAATGCAGAAGTCCAAGAAGAGCTCACCCTACATCATTTATGACTCTCGTCCCTTCCTTGACAGGGATATGTTTGCAATCATGTCTGGCCCCACAATTGCTGCTATCTCAGTAGTCTTCGATTATGCCGAAGAAGAAGAAGTGTTCCATGATTGTGTTGAAGGTTTCTTGGCCGTGGCAAAAATTTCTGCATGTCACCATCTTGAAGTATTGGATGATCTGGTTGTGTCCCTCTGCAGGTTCACAACATTGACAAATACATCCTCTGTTGAGGAACCCGTCACAGCATTTGGGGATGACTTTAAAGCTAGATTAGCAACTGAAACAGTTTTTAGTATAGCTAATCAGTATGGTGATTTTATTTGCACAGGGTGGAGAAACATATTAGATTGCATCTTAAGACTACATAAGCTTGGGCTTCTTCCTGCTCGTGTTGCCAGTGATGCAGCTGATGATGTTGAAACATCTGCAGATACAGTGCATGGGAAACCCATCTTGAGCACCCAATCTGCATCTCAAACTCCAAATTTAGGAACTCCTCGCAGATCCTCTGGTCTGATGGGTAGATTTAGCCAACTATTGTCATTAGATACTGAAGAACCTAGATCTCAGCCAACAGAACAGCAACTTGCTGCTCACCAACGTACTGTTCAGACGATCCAGAAGTGTCACATAGATGGTATATTTACAGAAAGCAAATTCTTACAAGCTGATTCGCTGTTGCATCTTGCCCGTGCTCTTATCTGTGCTGCCGGACGGCCTCATAAAAGTAATAGCTCCCCTGATGACGAAGACACTGCAGTTTTTTGCTTGGAGTTGCTTATTGCTATCACATTGAATAACCGGGATAGGATTGTTCTCCTATGGCCGGGTGTATACGAGCACACAACCAACATAGTTCAGTCCACTGTTATGCCATGCCCTCTTGTTGAAAAGGCAGTTTTTGGGCTTTTGAAAATCTGTCAGAGATTGCTCCCTTATAAAGAAAACCTGGTGGATGATCTCTTGAGATCGCTACAGCTAATTCTTAAACTTGATGCTCGAGTGGCTGATGCTTATTGTGAGAACATCACACAAGAAGTCACATGCCTGGTGAAGGCAAATGCAACACATATTAAATCTCAGATAGGCTGGAAAACAATCACTTCTCTACTGTCTATAACTGCTAGGCACCCAGAAGCCTCTGAAGTGGGCTTTGAAGCTCTAGTGTTCATCATGTCCGAAGGGGCACATTTATCTCCTTCCAACTATATACTGTGTATTGAAGCTGCAAGACAATTTGCCGAGTCTCGTGTGGGGCTTACCGATAGATCCGTCCGTGCCATAGATCTAATGGCAGAGTCTGTGGCGTGCCTTATTCGGTGGTCTAATGATGCCAAGGAGGCAAGGGAGGGAGCTGAGAAAGTGTCAGATGGAATAAGAGAAATGTGGGTTAGACTAGTGCAGGGGTTGAAAAAGGTGTGCATGGACCAGAGGGAGGACGTGAGGAACCATGCCTTATCTTCATTGCAGAGATGTATGGGAGGGGTAGAAGGTATCCGTCTCTTGCCTACCACATGGATGCAGACTTTTGACATGGTAATATTTCTATTGCTGGATGATTTGTTGGAGATTGCTCAAGGGCAATCACCAAAGGATTATAGAAACATGGAAATAAGTCTTGTTCTTGCAATGAAGTTACTATCCAAGGTGTTTCTGCAGCTGTTGAAGGACCTTTCTCCCCTCAGTGGTTTCTGTAAGCTGTGGCTTGGTCTTCTTGGTCGCATGGAGAAGTACATTAAGGCAAAGATAAGAGGTAGGAGAAGTGAAAAGCTTCAAGAATTGATCCCCGAACTTCTTAAAAACACACTCCTTGTTATGAAAACGAGGGGAATTCTTGTCAAGAGGAGCGCCATTGGAGGAGATAGTTTGTGGGAGCTGACATGGCTACATGTGAACAATATTGCACCCTCATTGCAATCGGAGGTATTTACAGGTGAGGAACTTGCACAAGAGGTGGTAAGTGATATGGGAAGAGATGCAGGAGCTTCAAGAAAGGCTGATGGCACTGCTGTTGCCTCAGTCATCGGATGAAGGAATTGGCGATGGTGAGATTTTTTCCTCTCAAAGTAGGAGCACGTGACTGAGTTCTAGGCTACCGTTTTGAAACTGGAAAATTGTAAAATGGAAGGAGTTGTACGGCAGTATGGTACAGTTTTATAGTTTTGATGGTCTTTTGTTGTGCAAAAGCAGATGTGCGAACCATTTTTTAAAAGTTACCTACAATTCAATTCACTGGAATGTTGGATTGTGCGACCGCATTTTGTCAACCCGTTCTTGTCAAGCAAGCTGCTTTTAGTTGGGAGATGACTCTGGTGAATTCAGACCGTTCTCATTCGACGAATACAAGAAATTTCTCCACCCCCCGTACACGGTAGTTTTAGGATTTGGTTCTGTTATCTAAAAGAGTACATAGGGATAACATTTTTCAGTTTTTTTGAGTTAAAATTAATTTCGAAAACAGAGTTAAAATTATATAATAATTTAAATAATAAAAATGTATATATTAAAATTTATATAATAATATTATTATTAAAAATAATTTTAATTTTTTTTTTTTAAATTGAAACCCAACGAAACTTAATGCTATATTTGATTCGACGTAAGTGCAACGTTTTCTTACACGAACATCGAAAATTACAATTCGTACAACCAAACACCCAAGAAAAAAGTTCATCTCCTTCCAATAATATCCCTTTTTCTTGTGACTTTCAACAAAACCATACATTATTTACGATTCATGTCATCACCCTACATACTTTATTCAAAAATATTATATTGCATTATATTTTATTATACTTTTACATATTATAATATATCTATAATAAAACGCAATTCCTATATAATTCTTAAATTATAATATATTTATATATATATTACAAAATACGTATATACAAATGTTATATTATCTTATATATTATCTTTCTATATGTATAATATTATAAATTATTTATATATAGCAGCGAATATAAATGAAATATATTTTATAGATGAAAAATCTATTACAACATCAAATATAGCATAGAATAACATATAAGGGAATTACAGTTATTTTGCAAAAAACCCTGCTAAAAAACGCCCACCAACCAAACATCACCATCGCTAAATCAAAAAATTGATTACAAAAAGTTGCATAAAAAGTGCAACTTATTTGAAAAAACTAAAGAAAAAACATCAAACAAACGCACCTCAAGATCAATAAATTTGTTTTCTACTACTTTCGAAAAAAGATGTTCATTAAATAACCAGCCGAGATAACCACAGCTGGTAATTCATTGCATTAGAAGGAAAAATTGTCATGTTTTAAACTTAAACAAGAGTATTATCATTCTAAAAACACATTGACTACTTATATACGAAATAAGATCATCCTACGATGAAGTTGAGCATTAAAAGAATCTGCAGATTGCAACACATGGAGTGGTAACTCAATTTTGATTGTACATCTTTTGAGATTTGTTCCCCGTTGACAATTTTGTTCTGCCCATTATATCTGAAACAAGGTTCACTTTCTTGTAAAAAATATTACGAGTTGAAAATCCATGAAACAATACTATTTCTAGATTCTTTGTTGAAACTGAATGGTCAATGGCTAATACTATAAGTAAATAACAATGCCCATTACGTTTACTTAAGGATTATAGTATTAATCATTGAACCCATGTAAAATAACTTTCTGATAATAAGTCTGCAATACAATAGCATCAAACCCAGTCTTACATAAAGGATCCAATACACGAGTTAGTCATTTCATTAAAGAAAAATTACAAGATAAGATTATTTTTCCAATGCTTGTTACCCAGCTAACCAATTGGCAGACATTTTTACAAAGCAATTGTCTGAAAGCATGTTTTAGTAATCTGTAGGCAATGTAGGAATCTGTAATATACACAACTTAGCTTTGAAGAGGATTATTGAAGCAGGGGGAGCATTGTCACACATCATCAGTTATTGCTACAACTATTTTTCTGATGTATTGTAACTATATTAGTATTGATATTCTGCTGTAAGTTTTTACTGTAACTAGTTATTTTCATTGAACCATAATAGAAAGGCTACCATTGAACTCAAACCTTTTTTATAAATTGAAGAGCCCCAGCCCATGAGATGCAGCTGGCTCGTATTATTTTTCCCAAGAACACCTCACTACTTTTCCTAGTGCATTTGATGACCACCTACCGAGAATCTACACAAGCTTAAGCTATACAAAATTAGTCAGTTGTGATGTCAATGAAACAGATTTCTTCCTCCTGATAAGAAATATGAGTGTCTTTATGTCTTCCTGCTAGCAAGTTGTATGGTACAAAAAGGAAGAAAATAAATGAAAACGCAAAAATTCTCATCCAGTATTCTCTTTTGCAGTTAAAATGCAAACCCCAGGAAAAATACAGACAGGATTACAGGATCATAAAAAGGGAGAGAATCTTTCCCTCTTGTTTCACCTTGAATTTTTTTAGATAATAGGGAGTTACGTCTGCAATAAGTTTCATTTGGAATGGACCAAACAACAAAATATACGTCAAATAAGAAAGATCCAAAGAAGGTATAATCAGAAGACTGGCTTAAGGCATTCATAATTCAACAAATCAACATGGTAATACATGGAAAGAAACACAAAAAGATAGAATAATATCTGTACATCAACTGTCATAAGAAAAATCAGTAACATACATGCATACCTGTGTACCTTTCCAAATTAGTCTTTTCAGTGTTTCAAGAAAACACTAGTAATAAATGCTTTTGGTATAGTCAGTGCTAATGGACTTCTCCACTGGACTGGTACAAACACAATCAGAATCAGAAGAAAACCATAAAAAACACGATACATCTCTGGTCAGAGAACCTGCGTTCTGAAGGGAAATCAGTTGATACATGTACCAACTGCTCTCAATTTCTAAGGTCCCTCAATGTTTAGCTGCGAACTTAGTCCACCTAAATGATTGAAGATTATTCAATTGATCAAAGGGTAGGACATTTGCATCCAATGTATGGTAGCAATGTTCTCATTTTGAACAACAAAGTATTGCTGCAAAGATAATAGCAATTTTTTCATTCAGAACAAGGACTGGGAAATGGAAGAGAAACTATTATCATATAGTCATTCTTAACAAACATGTTCACGGTGGAAATTTCAGAACAATCGAGTGATGGTCCACAATTATTGCAATTATTTACACTAGATTCTGGAATGTGAGCAACCAAGCATTGCAGCAGCAAAGCCCAGAAACAGTGGATGGGTCTAAAATCAATGTGTCACATTTGTCGACAAAACTAGAAAAATAGCAGGTCCAGGTGCTCACTTTTGAAGAGCACATGTGATGATACATGTATTGATAATGGTTTTACTTTAGATTTGAACTTTAGAGTTTTCCTAAAAGTATTAATGCCTTATATTGCAAAGGAAAATCAATTACCACACATCTCTTTGACTCCCACAAAGTGCAATGAACTGAAACCCTCCATTCTCTTGAAGATGGACCCCCCAAACAAACAAATCTAGGCAAGTTACTGTTGCTTTATATCACTAGACGTGATACATATTATTCTCAAAACAAAATAAACACATCCTCTCCTAGCCATCTTCTGTTATATATGAAGATGGGAAACATAAACGTGCAACTTGTGGATGAATTTAATAAACTAGGAGCATCAGCCCACAGTGCCCGCTTACCACACATCAGGCCTAGCAGTTTCTTGTCTAATTTCCAACACCTGCTTAACAGTGAATGGTGGGACATGTTAGTATTGCTCTTCTATTCGGCACCAGTATATTTGCAAAATAACATTGTTCAGCAGGGGAAGACAATGTTGATCAAGCTGAAAGAGACTATAATAGTAACATTATTATACATCAAATTTGCAATACAGCAGAATTCAAGTTCTACTGAATTATTCATATGGACAAGAAGGAAAGGTGATTCTAGTATGATGAAATTCCTTCAATGAACTTGCCAGAAAAAGGCTTCAACCAATAGCAAAAATAGAGCATTTATAAGTGATTGTCACAAGCTACCAAATCTCAAATGATGATACAGTTGTAAGAATTTGGATGTTCAAGAACCAAAATTTGCCTTCAAGTTGTGGTAAGAATTTGGTCTGTCATTTATAGCTTTCAGAAATATATGATTTGGTCAACACGTATGGCCTCGCTGATATACCACAAAATTCACTAGTGTCTTTACAAGATAATAGGTAGGCATGCCTTAAAATAATAGCTACATAGAAGATGATGGCACCTGAAAAAATTGAAATGGAGTTTGTTGACATGCATTCAATGGTAGCCTATTTCAGCTGTTTTTTCTATACAGCTGGAGCATAATGACAAACTCTGTTTGCGTCTAGTTTTTGTTGACTACCAGGTGAATTGAATGGATCTAAACTAAATTTGACCCTGCAGTAGTACTTACATCATTATTTGAAACCGATATATGATTTTATTGTTACTGTTTTCTGTTGAATAACTCTGTAACCAAGAAATGCAGTTCTCTACATCTTTTCAGCATTATCAGAATCACCAATGTATTATGGTGAAGCTTTGGGCATTCACCTTGGAAATACATCTTGTAGAGAGTTATGTTTTCATTTGTCATCATAAGTTTTATAGAAAACCAAAGGATCTAATCATAACTTCAAAAGAATTCTTCAGTGCCAGTGAAGGTTTATACAAGAAACCATGTGCAAGAAGCAAAAGATTGAAAAATACCTGACCCTCTGATACGGTGGTACCTGACAAATAATGACCAAAGCATTTCTACAAGGAAATGTTGGAAATGGTTAATGTTCTCAATGCAAAGGATCTCAGAAGACGCTCCAAACATGTGGTTTTCAGATATCTCTTCAATTTTAATTCTCTTAGTTTTATAATGAAATGGAGTTGACACTATGCATCAGTAATTTTTCAGATATCTCAGAAGACTCTTAACTCAAAAAAAGAATGCAGTACACTAGAAATTTATCATCTGAACTTGCATCTCCTACCGTCAAGCTAAACAGAACGGATTAAATAAGTCCAAGAGGTTTATAGAAGAAAAAAGATTCTAAATGAACATAAAATCTCCTAGTTCATTTTTAGTTTACTATTGTAATGAGCAGAGACATGAATGATCCATAGCTGAATACGATAAATCATCACAGATGATACAAAACTTTAAGTGCAAACATAAATAGTTGTATCTCACTTTGTTAATTTCAATAAATTGAATAAGAAAAATATGTTCCAAATATTCAGTTTCATTAATGATATCTGACAGGATAATCTAGAAATACTATTCAAATAAAATTCTAGAAATGACTTCCAGCTAACAATATAATAGAGATGATGTATTGATTGAAATCCAGCATGCTTTCCTTTAAAGTACATACATAACTCCATGACGCATAGGGTTCTTGTTCAACTAATTCACGAAAATCTGGTGCCATTCTTCTTATCAAACAAATGAGGCATAGGGTTCTTGTTCAATGGAGTCAGGAAAATCTGATGCCATTATTCTTCATATTGTTAATGGTGTGGTGGACCACTCAAGACACTTGAGTCCACAAAAAGAGGTTGTTGTGTATCACATGGAGCAGGTGGAAGCGAGCTGCCTCTTCAGATTCTCGTTCTCTTGTCTCAACTTCATAACCTTTTGCTTCAATATCTCAACATGACGAATTGAAATCAATTCTTGCTTCTGCTCTCTCTGCTTAGCTTCAAGGACAAGTACTACAGAAGATTCAAGCTTTAAGTACTATGATACTGATATAAATAATAATTAATGGTAATTTGATTTCTAATATATGCCTACCAATGTTAAGAGCATGACTACACAAGACAAAAGAAAATGGATTTTGGAAGCAAGTGCTACAAAAAGTTGATGTTCCAAATAAAATTTCATGTTGCAGTGATGAACAATATTCAAAAATTAGTATATGATATTTCCTACCCACTTTTTAATTCTTCAACAGTGTTGAAAATTTTTTCAATAAATAGTTTAGGGAATTGTCTTAGGGGCTGGCTCTCCATCTCTCTGTGATACTGCTATGTGGCCTTGATTTAGGCCATCCCCTTGATCTGTCATTGGGAACTCCAGTATTTCATCTTTCATAAAGCCTGTCCTCCCTATTGTCTAATATGAAATTTTCCTTATGGAGAAATAAGAAGTTGATAATTGGACAACAACTAATGCTTAACTGATGTAAGACTAAACCTATTTACAACACAAATCCTAATACATACTTAATCTTAACACTTCCTTGTAAGTTGGAGCATCTAACTTGCAATAGACTCATACATAAACAAAATTATAACAAAATGAACACAAGAGATATATATAACAGATAGAAATCTAAAACTAATAGCAATATTGCATAAACAAATATATTAAGAAATTTACACACATGCTTATATAAATACAATTTTTATTAATCATCTAATAAGAGAAACTTAATGTGGATTATTAATATAAGGTATCCTGTAAACCTTAGAAGTAGTGTAAATTTTTAAGATGAAATATTTCCCAAACCCCAAAAGAAAGTATGAATTTTTAATATGAAGTTTTTCATAAACCATAAGAAAAAGTATGAATTTTTAATGTGAGATATCCATAAACCCTAAGAAAAGGTTGGATAATAGATAATAGAATATTAAACATTTTTTTGCCTTTTTTTTCTCCTTTTCATTATTTTTTTATTTTTTATTTAACTTCCACCATTTTTTATACTACCCTTCTTTCTTTCTCTCTCTCTCTCCAGGTTTGCAACTATCCACTTGTAACCCTAATGGGTGCAGCAATGACAAATGAAAGTGCTGCAAAAGATAAAGGCACATGAGAGAGGATCACATTGGTAGAGGGATTCACGGTAGAAAGAGGAGCTTGCAAAAGGTTTGCATGGAGAAGTTGCACTGATGGAGAGTAATGTACGAGAGGTACAATGCCAAGAGGAACGTCTACTACAGTTTCAGACAGAGGACATTGCCTACATTAGCTATTGAGTGAGATGAGGTGGTCAGGGTCACTTGACAGGAATCACAACAAAGGAGAAGTCAATGATATGAAGTGCAGCAACCAACAAAACGTCTTCTACAAGAGAGCATCAAAAGAGAGAGTTCGACCACGAGAGTTGCAACAATGGAAAGGTCGTTGTGCACCGACAAAGAGTAGGAGAAATCATTAGCTAGTAGTGTAGCGTTGCCTATGTATGACAAGCCTTCATTCCCACCTTAGTCCATTTCCATGACAGAGTGGTCATTCTCGAGTAAAGAGGGGGCAACAATAGGGAGTCCTGAGTTTGAGAGACTACGTGAAGAGAGAGGAGAAGACGAAGAGAGAGCAAGTAGCTACTAAATGAGTGGTTGAAAGGAAGTCATGGTTAAAGTTCCCTCTTTCCACTTAAGGTTTCTTCTCTATTAGACTCTCAAAACTTAAGCTCTAATATCACTTGAAGAAATAAGATGATAGGTGGAAAATTGATTATATCATTCATAAATATAAGATCTCTTTATATAGATAGAGGTTACATAAAGACAATAACTAATATCTAACTAATGTGAAAATTACAACACAAACATTAATATGTACTTAACTTTAACATTCCTCAATTCCCATCAAAGATGAAAGAGAATACCAAAATCCTCCACTTATTTCTTAGCTTCCAGCTCAACCAATTTATGGAGCTCTCTACTGCACTCTTCTTCAACTAGAAAGTTAGTATTAACTTTGGCATGATTCAAGTTTTTTTGTAAGTGCATTGTGTAAGTGAAATGATACTATAGATGGCTAAGACAGGAATTTCATTGTAAACGTTCATATGACAATAAATTTTGCAATTCAATAACTTTTGCATTTCAAAAAATACAAGTATGAGAACATAAAAACTTTCTTGCATCATGAAATACAAAGGGTTTCACAAAATAGGGAAACTACCAATAAAGGTACAACTAAAAGGAAATAAAAAATTCTAAGTGCATTGCAACATAAAAATAACAGTCAGAAACTTAACACTTTGGAAAACAATATTAGGTTATTTAGATAACTTCCCAGTTAACTGCTAAATATCCACTTGTAAGATCAGGTGGTTGCAACATCAGCAGTGAGCTAAGGAAATGGCTATGATAATGCTAACGTTTTAGTTGAATAATAGCTTGAAGAAAACACCTACTTTCATTTTCTGCATTTTGGAGCCTTTTATGGAGCATATTTTTCTCCGCCTGCTCAACCAAGAGAAATTCCCTCAAATCCTGAATTTCACGTTGAACTGACATAACAATGTTACCATTTGTTAGTTTTCAAAAAATAGTTAAAACCTTAACAACTTCAAATGCAAGGGGCAAGCATTTTACATCTTGACTCCACATCGGTAGCAACCTGTTGTAAGCTGTTGCGAAGGTTATCCATCTGAGAATCTTGATTAGACAACTCTTTCTTGAGTGCATCAGTTGTAGTTCCATTTACTGATTGTTTGAGAATATAACAGCTGGTTGAAAACACAGACAACAGAAGATGAGAAGAGAAGCAAGTGTGCCACTAATTCAACCGAGGAATAAAAATTAATAAAGAAACTACTTATGAATAGGTAAGAAGTCAATAACTCGTTCAAAAACACAGAACAAAAGACAAGGAGAAACCAGCGTGCAACTAATTCAATTGAACAAAATTAACAAAGAAACTATTATGAAAACGTACTGAGCCACACCTGACCTGCTTCTGCAGTTCTTCAATCTTTGATTGGTACTCCAAATTAATTGCTTCACTTTCTTTTGTATGTTCCTTATAGAAAGTAGCAGTTTTTTATTAACAAAGCTAATCCCTGCTAAATCCTCACTAAAGAACATAGGATGAACATACATCTTTTGCAATAAGCAATTTGTTATTTGCTTCGTTCAGTTCCTCTTTCAAACTTTGATACTTGGTATGGAATTCAAGCTGTTGAACATTTGCCGTTGGTTAAAGATTAAATACATGCAAATTCTATCTTAATATGATTATTAAAGTAAGTTACAGGAAACCTCCTATACTAGTGCTTTTCAAATCACAATCCTTTACTTTTCCTTGCTACAAATTGCACCTCCAAACTGCATCCATTATATAAGCATTCACGCTTCTGTTAGCTTTGAAGGGTGACACAAGTACACAACCTCTACAAAGTTTTTACAAATAGAATTTCCCATATTCACATCTTTTTCTCCTTTGTTTCTTTTCATTTGTAAGGTCCTTATGACATTGGGCAGCCTACTGCCTTCAATGCACCTCTTCATTTTCATCTTTTTTCAGGTTTAGAGCATATTCATGGATCACATGTCATGCTTTGGTTATTAGAGATTGGACAAAAACACTAGATTTTTTCACAATTTGTACCAACATAGAATACATAATGAACCAAGAGGACAATTTGAGAAAATGAAACCCTTTTCCTTGTAATGGACATGAGATCACAAAATGATGAGCCCTAGAGATGCATACAACAAAAGGCAAAAATTTGACACACCTCCACTCAAGAAGAGTTCCCAGCTGCAAGGGTTGCTCTTAAAAACAAAAGTGCCCTATCATCACCCATGACGATGATAGAGTGAGAAGGGATTGGGAAATGGATTTCTGTTGTGTTTGAAGTGTGAGAAAGGACCAACTTGAAATCAAGCAAGAAATGGCCATTCAAAGAAAAAAAACAATGTTTATCCAGAACAATGATTTTGTGTAATTTATCATAGTTTAGGGTACAAGTTATAATGAAAAAATAAAGGATGGTGTTATAAAAAATTTAAAATGCAAATAGTATAGGAAATTTACTGTAACTAACCATTAGTTACTATTTTGAATCTTTGATTCATTAAATTAGTAATTTATGGTAATGATTAAGATGGAAAAGTGATTCTGAAATTGTATAAAACTCGTATCAAATTAGTACAGTCATTACAAAAGTTGCTACGTCTATGTTAAACAAGTGGATGGCTAAAAATATCTTCAAAAGGTTAATTTAGCCAAAAAGAGGATGTTAATATGCATGAGTGGAAATGCAAACGGAAAAGCAAAGAATAAATTGTCTTGTAACATTATTACATCAATTGAGGATAAAATGAGAGATAATTGTATAATATTTTTTCCAGAATAAAGTAGGATTTTGATTGTTACATTTGTTGCATTCGGATAAAAGGCAGCATCTTTGTTTCCCGTCTCTAACCAGTTATTCTGTTATTCGTGATGTCATAGCATGAGAACCAAACCCATTCCTTATTTTGTATTATTCCTTTTCTGCGTACAAAGAAAATACTATGCAAGTCCTAAATATGAAAAGATTCTTCTTGCCGGTAGTATGATTAATGACCATGACCAGCATGCTTTGCTGGTAAATGGCTGTTAAAGACTCTTACAATCAAGATTGGAACCACAGGCTGGCTTGGTATTTTCAAAGTCAACATGACAGATCTACACATGGAAAGGCTTGAACTTTTATCAGGTTTCCATTTGTTGACATTCTTTTGCCTTTTGCCACACTTCAGTTATTTATATTTTGGCTAATTTTCATTATAATTCTGTATATTGAGAGAAGAAACTTAACAATTTTAATACAAACAAAACATCAAAGCTACCTTAAAAAATACAAATCCTTCCAAGTACAAAACAGAATACGTGAAAGGGAAAGATTGCCTGATTCGCTAATTTTATTAGCATCTCGACGTTCAGCTTCCTCAGTCGTTCATTATCTGCATTCGAGCACGCCAAAAGGGAAGAATAAGAAGTGCAAACCCCAGTACTAATTAAAAGGGAGTTTCATTTCCTTGAAACATGAAAACAAAAGTGTCATGTCGAAAAAGAAACATGTGATCGTCATCAATCAGCCAATGAACAGTGCACAGAAAGGGACTAATCTACGTTGATACTTTTAGTCCCACTGGTGTTGCAACTTTTCTTCATTTTGACAGAGTGAGATGGAATAGCTCCTCACCTGTTCTGAGACCGTCGCAGGCGAACTGCATAGCTTGTCGGATCTCAAGCTCGGCTTCGAGGCTTGACCGGAGCTTCTGTATCTCGGAAAGCGCGTCCTTGTGCTTCTGGATCGCATCAGAACAGGCCGTAGTCAGTAAGAATCGGGGGCTAGGATTCCACAACACTAACGAATTTGCCATTAGAGATAGACGTACCTGGTAGATCTGGTCGAAGGTCCAGGAAAGGGATTGCATATTCTCGTCGTCCAGCGGCCCCGCCATTTGTCGGACACGACTCTTCTTCCTTCCCGCCTTCGTGTTTTTTCAAGGATTTTTTTCAGTTACATACACTCGAAAAGATTCTTCTTCACAATACGCATATTTGCTGATACGTACATATGTATTAAAGTAAAAATATTACTCGACTATTTGATGACGAGTTTAAGCCTTTTAGGGGATTTGTTTGCATGAAATTTTTTTCCGGAAAAATTGATAAATTTGGGAAATAACGTTCAATCAAAGTAAATTCAAAAAATTATTTTTTAAAATTCATTTTCCTAAGATTTATGCACGTCACAAAAAATATTTTTCAAATATTTATACACTTGACAAAAAATGAGAAATATTTCTATAATACGAGTATTTATATATATAATGACATTGTTCTGACAATATTCATCATGAAAAATACTGATAATACAAGATGCAATAGCAAGTGTATTTACATGATCATGTTAATGGAAAAACACTAATGATGCAATAACGTATGAAGGATTTAACGCAGACACTCTAATACTAATATAGATGAAAAGATGAAGAGAATAAATATCGAGAACTAATACTCATTAATAAGAAAATATGTAAATAACAAAGATAATTTAAAATTTTCATAAATGTGATGACAGAATGAGACACCACTCGTAAACATAAACCACAAATAGAAAATGACAAGAAGGCAGGCATGTTTTGAGTTTTGATGCGCGTATTGATAAATATATGTATTACATGGATATACAGAAAATCTAGAATTCATGAAAAGATATGGACGCAAAAATAACCTTTTCAATAATGATAATTTTACATAATAGTAATAAAAACTTCAAATTTATGTTTTTTAAAAAGTAAGATAAAAAAATAATTAAAAATTTAATTTATTATTTTCTATCATTTCTCAGTCCAACAAATTCAATAAAATGGCGTGCATCGGACTTCGGACGGCACTGCAAAAAAATTATCCCGCGGCATAACCCTCGGCAAACTCGAGCATTGAATTACTTGTACCGTGCAAGTATACGATTGAAAAAACCTGCAAGCATGAAGCTAGTAAATTCTACCGTCTGCAGTTACTTTTTTTAAAATAGCATTTGCCTAGATTCAAACTTTAAACTTTTAGGTCTTAGAAAAATCTTTCAACCATCAAAACACCACTTTAATGATTTCTGCGGTTACTTTCTGATCCGTATATTCAAAGAACAAAATTTTTGATGGTCGATCATGGCGGTTGAGCATTTGCTGTATACACAGGAGGCCATTTCCCATCACTTGGTCTATTGCCTGGGTTCTGGTTAGAAGAAGGGGTTAAGGAAAAACATTTGGTGAATATTAACACTGAAGTGCATTAGATCAGATACGATAACAGATGGAAATGCTTGGGGACCTCACCTCCTCATTTAGGGGAATGGTGTGGTCCTGAGGTCGAGGAGGAATGTAAGCATTCACTTCACCATTCTTCTCAATGGTTCCCTGCAAACTCCAAAAGAAACGAATAGACTCATTAAATCACACTTAAAAATAAACCTGCAAAGGTTCGAAGAAGTCTCAAAATTTATGATCGTCAATTCATGTACAATTGGAATTCTCATTTCAGATTTTGTGGTACAGTTAAATTCAACAAGTCATAATGAAATAGAAAATTTTGACACTTATTACTTAGTTTGGGGATTTTATTTTTTAGAGATAAAATAAAATATATTTGATCATTCGTTCTTTTGAAAGCAGAAAATCACACCTAGATGCCACTGGTGACATTTATTTCCTCCATTTAATTGTAAGCACGATTCTCTTCCATTATATTATACATTTTTTATGTTCATTATCACTGCTTTCAACTATTTAAATATTGGTCTTTTGCAAACATTATAACTATTTAAAAAATAATTTTATTAAGAGTAAAGCAGAAGTTGCATCAATTGAATCAACTTAAGTGGTTTAATCATAACTTTAAAAAGTTAAATGATACACTAATTAAGAGGAGAAACTTAATTAGTGTAGAAGACTCTAAAATAAGTAGAAGAAAACCTAAAACTATTTAATTAGGAATTATGACTTACAAAAAAAAAAAAAATTATATAATTTAATTGAATTTTTTGACCATAGATAAAAATATATGAAAAAAAGAAATCATGTGGCTGACTCCACATAGTAGACTTGTGACACGAGTTGTTTTCATGATGACAATAGAATAGCAAATAAAATGGATGTTCACAATTTCATTCGTGCACTTTTTTGAATGTCAAGTATCATTTTGTTACAAAACATATAAGCTTATTAAGATCACCAACCGGGCATGATTACATGAAAATTAACAATCATGATACATGATTGGAAACTCCATTCCATGATGGATTTCAAATACAATAATGTTGAAATACAAATGGAAACATCAAACAAAATTTATGCTTGTACAACCTCATAAATGGCAATAACAAAATTCAGAATAGCATCGATAAGGCAAAGATCCTTGTCACCTATAACAATATTATTTAAAATCCTTGCACCGCTAAGAATCCTTGCACTGCTAAGTTCTATACATAAATTTTAAGCATTCTTTAAATGGCAGTAAGCTTACAAGTTTACATTCACCACAAGCAATAAAAAACATGTTTCGTGATGTTACCTTGTTTGAACACATAATTCCACATGTGTCACACAGATTCCTTGTTCCTTCAGTCCGATGATGCATTACAGGTGTTGAAATTGTATTTAAATGACACTGATGACATCTGGGCATTTTAAAAAAAGTAGGAGCTTGCTTTTTAAAAATGATGGATTAAAAATGAATGCTAGAATGTACTTAAAATTTAGTGAAAAATTAATTGCATATGGCAACATGCTTTATCTGGAATAAATGCTGTGGGCATTACAGCTTAATAATTAGAATTACAAAGAAAATGCACGGTTTAGGCACAAAATAACTCATACAGAAATTTGCAATAAACAATGGAGGAAAATGCACACTACTTTGAAATTGTAGTCGCATCTCTCATTATCATGAATTCAATTAAAACTACAATCTGTATCATAATCTTATCATATGAAATCAGCCACATAAATCTTTTTTTCCTTATTTTTCTATCTATAGTTGAATTTTCCAATAAATTGCATAACTTCAAATTTTTTCTCACAATTACTAATGAACTAAATTTAAAACTTTCCACTATTTTTTTTTTCTACACTAATTAATTTTCTTCTCTTAACTAGTGTATCTTTTGACTTTTAAAGATATGATTAAATCACTTGAGTTGATTTTCTTTTATCTTATCTTTAATTAAAATACAACTCTTATTTTATTTCTAATAAAATCATGAGTTGAACTGCAAAAGGATTAATTACGATGAATATTACATGTTTGAATCTTGAAGGCAGCCATCTGGCACACCCCAAGAGTGGGTAGCATCCAAATTTGTGACACTTGATGTTGCTTCAGTTATGGATTTTGTTCTTAAGAATTGGTCCTTGTATTGCTCCAACCTACATCCAAGAAGAGAAATAAAACCATGCAACAATTGGAATTGTGAAAAGAAAATACAGCTTTTCTATCTTTTATGCGTTGCAAGTACTAATGAATAATGTAAAACAAAATGATGAAACTTGGAAGCAATGGTATCCACAAAGCTGACTTGACATGGCAAATGGCAACTCAGGTAGATAGGAGTGAAAATAGAATGATGAACTTGAATTGTATAGGGGAGTTTGTGCCATCTGAAAAATCTATAAAGTACAAAAATAAAAACGATTGTGTGCCTAGAAAGCCCAAAAATATTTGAATCCGTATCTGTTTAATATTTCAATAATCTAAATCTACCTCATTAATATCTAAATTGAAAACTTGGCCAATATCTGAACTGGTTAAAAAACCAAATTTAGATAGTCTGAATCTAAAGACTGAAATCTGAATATCAATAATAATTTTTTTCAATATTTTATTTTATTGCGTCAATATAAATAAAAAATGAGGGCCATATATTAAATGTGATTTATATTTTCAATACAGTATTTTTAAACCTATTATAATTACGTACTTTTTTTATATGAAGGATATTACAGTAAATACACATGCATATATATTATTGAGATTCATATTATAGAATATCTAGACAGCAGGTAAATGGATTTGAATTGGCAGATATTTGAAAAGTAGTTAAATGGATTTAGATCGAATTTTAATCAGCAGACATGGTATATATCTGATTGGATATTTTTTGAATATCAATTCCAAAATCCAAATATCAGTTGATCAGATATCAGAATCAAATTTTCCATGTTAAATGAAACAATATTCAAATCAAATTTCAAATTTCGAATATCCATTTACAAATTTACAGATTCAACTTCTATAGCAAAGACATAAAATAAGAAATAAGCATAAAAACTAACAATTATTCCATTAACGATATTGAATCAATCAAACTACACAAAATATTTACCAAAGAGTGCCATGAACAAATGCCAAACAGAACAAAGGCTTAGCATCCAGGAATTCAAAAGTCTCTATAATTATATAAACCAATGGGAACATGAAAAGAACTTTTAATAATCAAGAAAAAAATCCTAAAAATAGAAAGAATGAATAATGCCCACGCCTGGTCATTTTGTTAGAAAACAGATTCGAGGGTTGTCTAGGTGGATAGTGCCTAGATCAGTATCCTTTTTAATAGGATCCGAAATGGATCCACTTTTGGAACTAGTGTTATAGAAGGAAATTATGGTTTCTTTCCTACCATTTCAATCACTTGTCTTCTCTACCCCTCTTGCAAGCTTCTCCAGACATTTCAGTTCACAAACTTTAAATAATAAAAGACCAAAAGTACAGAAAAAACATAAATTTCCAATAAAAAACTTCACGTACAGAACCAAGCTCAATAAACTACACAGTTAAATGATTCTCTTTCTTTCAAGTTTTCACAGTTGTTCATGGCTTCATGCAATGACATGGTGTGATGAATAGCTTCTAGGGGAATATGCCCCTTCATTATTTGGACAAATCATTTATGAGTAAGAAAAGACTCAGTTTGAAAAGACCAGTTTGGCGGGGTCATTAAGCATAGAGAATAACCATCAGGTTGCTTAGTTTGCATAATCATCAACTATCCTGCAGTGTCACCAATAAGTAATTATCAAGATCTTGTTTTATGGTTGAGTCACCGACTTGGGTTGTTTCCAGTTAATGAGAACACACCATATTGGAATTATTGACAACTTTAAGCACATTTAGTATTACTTTTCTCCATGGATAAGCAATATGAAGATATTTATAAAACAGAAAAGGGAAGCTGTGAATAATCAATGGACAACATGATTGTTGATCCCTCTGTTTCTTAGCCTTATTTTTCAGCTTTATAAAATGAGACATTAGAATGCACATTACAAGTGGTTTAAAAATTCCTCAGACTGAAACAATAACATAGGCTCTTCATGCATGCATGTTGAATTTTATAATACTATAGCAATTTCAGACATTAAGGAAAAACTATTTGATCAGACACCATACTGGCAGATATGTTGGGACTACTACTCTAGTTCAAACAAGTTCATTTCTTTTTTACCCTCAATTGGAAGTTTGGTGCAATTGTTCTATTAGAAATAATTCATTCTTAATTTGTCCTTGAATTGGGATCGAGACATGTATTCAATAGAAATCACTAAATATCCAAAAAAATTTCCAGCTTGACATGCTGGACAAGAAACAATACATTGATAACATCTTTCTACCATTACCAATACAAAATATGGTGTTAAAAATTAGATGGGAATCCTCTATTACATCCATTACCTATGCTCTACTTCCTTATGAACATTGTGGTGTATTTTTTTATTAAAATTCCGTTCTTTCTTTTTCTCTCGGAATCTCATCAGTGAAGCAGCTCTTCATGGATTGTTCAGGCTCTGTGAAGAAAAAGCTTTTAGTTAAACATCTGTAAAAAAGTGTTTGTTATTTGATCAATATTTTCCAAAACTATTGCATAATTGAACTCATGGGAGATGATACCATATTCTTATACTGAGTATATGACTGAACTGGTGCTACAACAGAAGTTAATTCACGTCCCCCCAGTAACAAGAGAACAGCCTGAACCTGTAGAGTATGTAATAAAAATTAAATGGACTATCTTGATATATATCTTCCACAGGGACTTGAATCAAAATAGAAAGAAAAGAGGCAATCATCTGTCAATCTGAAGCTTACAAAATGAACATTCATGAAAGTAAAAAAAACTTGATCAGTTCATACTTTTTTGTGTTTAATTGATTGCTTTATGTGAAAACTACAAACTATCAATCAAGCCATTCTTCCTCTCAATGACAAATCACAATGTCAATACTTTTAAGAGACAGCCATTGCAAACGACACAAAAAGAGACATTATAAAAAAAATTTAATATATGGGATAATAAAATATTCAACCAGTGTTCAGCAGTAATAACTACAAGGATCAAAATCGTGTAACATGCTTTAAATATAACACATGCTATGGAAATCATGAAAATCCTTTGTCCCCCTATTATTTAGACCAGTTTTAACAGTCTTCTTTATGGTTGGAAGGGTGGCACAATTGTGAGTTGTGACTACCATAAAAGTTACTTTATCAATACCTTCACTAACCCAGAAAAGGACTAAAGAACTATCCAAATTTTGAACGTTGGATGCTTATGCACAAAAGGTTGGATAAAAATAAAAAGCTAAATTGTGTTTTTTGGTTATAAATTCCTTGGCATTTGTTGTAAAAATTTTACCTTTGACTTCAAATCCAAGAGGGGTGTAATGCAATCAGTCAAACAGAAATGAAAATTAATTTCTTTTTGGCCAGCATTTTCATCATATTTCTTTTAGTTCCTTGTGCAAAATGCAAAAACAAAACCCGTACACTGTAATTCCAATTCCTTATTCCACCATTTTATGTCATATAGCATGGTATTTGTAACACACATCCTCATTTATCTTCTTGCTGCTCCCAGATTACTTTCTCTTGCACTTGCAATTGATTTACTAAAACCCATGTTTACAGGTCAGAACCTGCAGTAATAGGCACCTCACCAATACAGGCAGGGGCAGCATCATTATGCATTCAAATCATTGGATTTGCATTCTGAAGTCGGAAGTTAACAGAGTACCCAACCTAATGGCGTGTGGACACCACTGTAGTAAAGCAACTTCAGTTTATTCTCTGCAAACACATAACCAAGTCAAGTGTGTATATTGTTTCCTAATTATGCTGAATTAAGAACCGGACTTTCTTCGAGCATCCACCACTTGAATATTAGATAAATGCATAACATACTACATTTTCCCTCAAGAAACATCTAACACTGTAATTTGTCCAAAATGAGCAATAGCTGAAACTAAGTTGCATCGCAACGGTACACTTCCAAAGAAATAGAATCAAATTACGTGATCAACAAGCAAACAGGGAAGATCACTACGCCTTCGAAGAACTTTCACCTACCTTTTCCTGAGAAACGCAGTCAAACACGTACACATCTCCCTTAAATGTGAGCGTGAGCTGATTCCCTGTGAGCGGGACAAGCATCACCCCCATCTCGGGGGGCGCCATGTCCGCTTGCATCAACACGCTTTCTCCCGCCACGACGCGATCCTCCATCCCTTCGCGATGCACCCACTCCACAGCATAGCGCTGCTGCTGCAGCTTCAGCTGTGATTGCAACGACGACAACCCGTCCGGTGGCTGGAACACTTGGGAAGTGCTGACAGTGTTGCCGCTTCGTCCGTGGACGGAGAGATCGATTTGCGAATGATCCTCCGGTGGACGGTGACCAGCACCGGCGGTCACACCCACTCCTGTAGGGTTTCCAACGCTGCCCATCTCCGGTCATCCGCTTCGAAAGTCCGATCCAGAGGATGCATGCTTCTCCCTTTCCGTTGAGAAATGTATGATCGATAGGAAGATTTTGGACTCTTTTCAAGAGAGAAAGTAGGATTTTCGAGGGAAATGATTTTTACGATTTTTTAAATTCTTTTAATTTTTTATAAATTATAATATATAAATTTTTATTACTTAAATTATTATATAATTATAAATTTATTTATAAAATTAATTTTAATTTTAATTTTAAAAGTAAAAAAATTATTTCCAAATATACTTTAATTTCATGTTTTAAATATTATAAAATATTAAAATTATTAAAAAAATTATCAAAATTTAAAATCGTGTCTATTTTTTAGATTTACTTTTTTCACTCTCAACTTTTAAAAATATTTTCAATTTAATAATAACATCTACGTTATCTAATCTTTTTATTATTATTTTTTTCTTTTATATCTAAATTATTCTCCTAAAAAAATCTATTTTTTCACTTCCAAACCATCTGTTCATCACGCACGCTGTCAACACGTTACCGTATGCTGTGCAAACAAATACATGCTGTCTCAAGACCGTTTAATCTAAGATCCGTTTACAGCAAAGCTGTTTCAAGACCGTTTAATCTTGGATCCGTTTACAGTAATCGGAGTGTATCGCCTCCGTTCTGCCAGCCTCCGCGTGTTGGATACCCTAATTTCTACCAACCTGTGAACTCTGGTCCCCTTCCTAGAATGGATTCGTTGGCGGCAAACTACGCTTCCGACGACGACAACGAGCCAACACCTCGAAACCCTAATGCCACCCCCAAGCCCTGCTCTCCTTCCTCATCGAAATCCCTCTTTGCTTCCCTCCCTCCTCCCAAATCCTCTTCTTCTCTCTTCTCCTCTCTTCCTCCCCCCAAATCAACCACCGCATTATCGTCGTCGTCGTCGTCGTCGTCGTCATCATCTTCTTCTTCCATTTTCTCCTCCCTCCCAGCTCCCAAATCAGACCTGCAACAGAAACCTGCTAATGTGAAGAGGGTGGTCCACTTCAAGCTTCCCATCAACCCGGCTCTGCTGAAATCGCTCGATGACGAAGATGAAGACGATAAAACGAAGGAGAAGAAGAAACTCGTGAGGGACTTATCGTCGAAGAGTCTCTCCGCTGTGATCCCTCCGCCGAAAAATTCGCTTTGCTTGGCCCCTGTTGCTTCGTCATTCTCCGCACGTAGATCTGCTGTTGTAGCGGGCGCGCCCGCGTTGAAACCCGAAGTTGCGAATGATCAAGCGGAAGAAAAGAGTGGTCTTGGGGAGTATGAGGGTTATTATGGGAGCTGGGGTGGTGGATCTGAGGTTGAAGGGCAATGGAGCGTGAACGCCGGGGATGGGGCTGGAAGTGAAGATGCTATTTCCACCAGTTGGGCTGCCAGTGATGGAGCGTGCTTCGCGAATTACGAGAGTTATGGTAGCGAATGGGGTTATAGTTCTACCTCGACTGCGGCGGGGGAGAACTCAGTGCCGCAGCCATCAGATATGCAGAGGGTAGCGGGGAAACGAGGGAGAAGCGAGATCCCTTCGGATATTGTTGAAGTAAAACAGGATGAATTGATGAAGCATAGGCCGAGAGAGGATCAGATTAAGTTGACGGGGATCGCATTTGGACCGGCTTACCAGGTTCTTCTCTTACCTTACTCCTGTTGAATTTAGTTTAAACCACGAAACTTTTACCGGTTTCTAATTTTCCTGGGTTGTTTCATTCTGGTTGATAACAACTACTCAGTCCACAATCTATTGTGTTGCCGTTTGGGTTTTGTCACTACCAGTGTGATTATCTATCTTGAGACTCTGATATCTTTCACTGCTACAATTACAAACAAAAATCTTTAATTAAACTTATGTCGTTCATGGCACGAGTTGGAAATCGAGCATGGGAGTATGGCATGCTTTATGAAAAGTTGTTTTGAAATGATACATGCATGGTTGCTCGAAAGCTTGTCAACTAGATCAAAGCATTAAAAGATAAACGTAGAGAGGTATCAGTGGTTCATGCAGAGTACCATAAATTCATTTTCTATAAAAAAATTAAAAGAAAAACTGAAAATTGCCACTGCAAGAGTAGAGTACATCTGCGATATGTGAGCATTCTGCTGGAACCGTTTGCATTCTCATCGATATTTTGTTTTAGGACTTGACGCACAGAAAAGTGTTTTTTTTCTCGCTCTGTCTGTTAGTTATCCTTTTCTCTATCCTCATTTTGTAAGAATCCAAGGCTTAAAGAAACTTTTGACTTTTTGTTCTTGGGATCATACAAATCTTCATGTTGAAATGTTGTGGTTGGGTGATGCAAATAGAACACTAAAGTGGGGAATTTTCTTTAGAAACTAAGCAGGATGCATTCATGGCCGGATTCATCTCTTTTTTTTTCTGCTGCAGCCTGTATCATCCCAGGGTGGAAAGCCTACAAAACTGCACAAGAGGAAGCATCAAATCACGTCGTTGTACTTCGACATGAAACAAAAGGAAGCGGAACTCTCAGAGCGGCGAGCCAGGGGCATGATTACCAAGAAGGAGACCCAAGGGAAGTACGGCTGGTGAGTAGGGGGCGTTCGGCATGTATACCGACCGAAACAAATGAGATTGTACATTTCAATAGGCCATGGAAATGCCCTCGTAGTGGAAATCATTATAATATCTGGAAAATATACAATGCCTTTCTAATCGAAGAAAAAAATTCCTAGCCTTTTCATACGCATCTCATCTGTCCGATAAGAGGAAAATCAGGAAATCAACAGATGAAATATTCGAAACAAAAAAACAAACGGTCCGACCAAAGAAAATCAGCAGAACTCAGCGCGTGATCCAATCCGACGGCGTCTGAGCAGCTACCAACATGGGAACGATCCTGTAAAGTGTCAACTGAAAGTATTCTCGGCAACATCCCTTAAAGCTCACAAGCAATTTGAGTAATTTCACACTGGAATAAGCCGAGGGAAGACTTTAAAATTAAATGACTCTGCATGATTAAAAATAAGGATACTCAATGGAACACAAAAAATGATAGCAAAGGAGTGTTTAACATTCCTGCATTAGTAAAGATAAAGACTAGTTACAAATATATATTAAAAGAAAAAGAGAACCCTTCGCTCGTCACCAATGCCTAATTGAGCGAATATTAGTTTTGAATTAAATATCTAACATTTCAATACCATAACTGATCACCATCGAGGGATTCATACCTACACGCTAGATTGGGACGGTAAGGGCCAGCATAAAAGAGTTGTATGCAAAACAAAGAGCGAACCCTATACCAGAAAACCGTAACAATTCGAGCAGCTCAGCAATCATCAGATTTTGTAATTAACAGCACCCTCACCAATCTTTAAGAAGTTCATCTGCAACATCTTTGTAGCTCACCTTCCTTTTCGCTAAACTTGAACTAAGCTGCATTTCAGGTTTTTTATCTGCGCGTACATCATCTCCACTTGTTTCTGGCTTTTCATCGTGTTGTATCTGTGATGATCTACTTGCATCTTTCTGGCAGAGAGAGGGCACCATATCTAGTAACATGGCATGCACGGAATCAAGTCCAACTTCCAGCTTTTCATCGGCAACTTTATTTGATTCACGCACAGTTTTACCAATATCTTCAGCTTTCCTATCATTGTCAAAGATAGAACTCTCCCCTGGATGGGTGACTTGTACATATTCACACACTTTTTTTGTTTCTTCAACAGGGCGATTTGAATAATCTAAAGTTTTTCCAGGCTCAATATTGCCATCTTCGTCTGCAACATCTGACCCTTGCAAAACTGGCAAATCTTCGTCTGAAAAGGTATTTTTCTCTGTTTCGTCTGGATCAATTATACGGCGCCTTCCTAATATTCCGTGCCGACTTCTCTTAACTGGTTTCAAAACAGTGGATTTTTTCACAGGATTTCTATTAGGCAGTATACTTCTTTTCCTCTTTTCACCACGAACTGGAGATACAGTTCGTCCATGTTCTTGATTATCATTGATGGAAGGAACTTGTATATTCTCATCCCTGAAAGTTTAAGAGGACACTATAAAATATGCAAATCTTCTATAATTATCTAATATTTCTATTTCTTTCCAATGTATATTGACAAAGAGAGAAAAGTAAAGTTTGCAAGTAATAAATCAAGAAACATGGCAGCAGCAGGTGCATTCCCAGTTCAAGGGGTGAGACAGGCCCAAGTTACAAATATGTAGTCAATTTGATCCAAACAAGGCAGCACGCAATTCAACAAACAGGTAGTCAGATTTTGATTAAAGAAAATGCTAAGAAACAATGAAACAGATAACAGCTTGCAGTGAAAGTGAAACTTCAATCCCATCACTTACAATCCCTTCGATGAAAACAGCTACATTCATCTAAATATATGAAACAAAGGACTGAAACTACTAAAACAGCAAATAACATTCTCGAGATGCAACTTCAAAGTAGTCAGAAGTCACTAAATTTACCAGTGTTCTAGTTTAAAACCTTCAAATGTGTCTGGTCTCAAGTTGTAAAAATCCTCAGGCAACTTACATCCCTTTTCAAAAGAGTCTTCCACCCATTGATGCCTTACAACATGCAACATTTTTCCAAGCAAAATCATTCTCTGAGAAGATGACAAACTGGATGAAAGAAAAGAAGATAAATCAATTGAATTTCTTTATAGAAATCTATTTGCTAATGAGAATAAAGAAGAGCATCTTTAACCTTTTTCATCCCTATACTGTTCTACCCATTGCATGTTCCCAACAAAAAAGGGGGAATTTTCCTCTTTGACAAGAGAAACTTCCTTAATCTCATAGAAGCATGTTTTCTTTTCAACAATGTTCAAAAAAAAAAAACGGACATTGTTCAAAAAGCCATTTCAACAAAATGGATAAAACTGAAATCCATTTGACTGGTCCTTTTTCTGCTCTTTAGAACATTGTGTTTCATATATTACATTTAGCACACTTGACATTGTCCCCAAAAGGAGAAACTTTAGAGCTTCATCAGTGTTTCACCCATCCATTCAATATCCACAAAATTCGAATGAACATTTATATTCCTGACGTCCTCATTATTTTTCATGACTGATGAATGTAACCCTTCTAAATAAATTCATGTTTATTTCATACGAACTTTCTTCAAGATAAACTTACTTTCAGTACATCTTAGAAGACAAGAATGTGGTTTCCATGTGTTTAAATTGACATAAATATGTAATTAATTTCACTTACTTAATTTTCAAAGATGACCCCAAATGTAAGTAAAATACTTTACAGCTAAGACATGACGTGTTTGATATATGCATTACGTATGTTGTAACATGTCAACTTGTTTAAATCATATCATGGTTGAATTGGATTTCACCGATCCAGCCATTACTTACGTCAAGTTTGGGATAAAATCAACACACTTGGCATACAATACACAGCTAAGAATAAATTCTCTTTTTCTGGACTATGGCCTCTCACACTAATTATTTGAAACGGTTGATGCTCAATGTTTGAAGGCAAAACAAGTTCCAGCAATAAATGGAAAAAAATCATGACGAAGATCAAGTTTCCTTACTTTTGATATATCTTTTCAAATTCTCTTGTGGAAGCCAATGCTGAATAGACCACCACATGCGTGGCATGTGAAAGATTACAAACTACTTCAGCACCATGCATGGCAACCTCAACTTGTATCCTCCTCCAAGTAAATTCTGATAGTGCCTTGTCATCGTCATTTCTTCATTAACAAGTTGACATCAGCATGTACTGGTCGACATGAAAAATAATGCACAAAGCATCTTTGATAAAAATAGAAATAAGAGAGTAATATGAAGGGAAGGTTTTACGCTGCAGTTACAGCTTCAACAAAATAAATGCAACAACCCTGGAACAGGCACCATTTATCCTTTAAGCAATACTTTTTTCTGTAGCTATTTATAGCTTTCACATCATCTGATCCATTCATATTGCTGAATATCTGAAAAAATCATCAGGAAACATCTAGTTAATTCATAATTCCAACGTTTGTCTTACAAATATGCCATAAAATAGTGAATATAAGCTCATTTTTGTTGACCTTATATGGAGTCTTTTGAATTCCCCATGTAAAAACATGCAGCCAAGATTCGGATGATCAGATGTACGTGGAAACATACTTGATATAGAAATTAATTCGACCAATTATAAAATGAGAAAAAAACAAAAATGGATAAGCTGGTCGTGCTCAAGAATTACCATTAGGTACAATTGTAAAAAAAGTGTCAATTAATTCTCGAGTTGAAAATGTACAGGAAGAACTATATTTTTCATGAATGGTATGACGTTCAACATCCCCAATGGATCATAGCACCAGAAAAGAAATAAAGAAATAAAGAAACGATATGGTCAACCTCATACGGCTAAAAAATGGTTTGTGGTTGAGGTGGTGTTGGTTGCACTAAATGCTCCAGACTAGTAGGGATGCACAGATATGTTCAAATGTCTCAAATAGATTACTGAAAACAACAAAGATACAATTCAGATTTGGTTAAATGATCTATGTAATTTTTAATCATTAATCAATCAATTTCAGTAATCAAACTGACTTTTGTGGGGTTGATGGTTAACTGTTTATTAACAGGTCAGTTAATGAAAGAGATTTTCCTCTTTCCACACGGTTGGGTCAAGTAATATCAGCACGAACTTACCCATCTGATTGTGTAACCCTACTGACAGACCACCACATGAATCCTTGAGTCACACAAAGGACCATGTTGCAACTCTTCAAGATTGTCTTCAGTTATGGAAAATTACCACATTCCATGCAAGTTTGCATAAAGAATATAGGTTAGCAAGAACTTCTAATTTGTATACTAAAAACGTCCAATATTTTCTGGTTTCATGCTATAGTAATGTAATTGAATAAATTTTAATAGATTAGAATCCCTTGCGTATTGAAATGTACAAAAAAACCATCAAGCAGCCTTCATCTAAACTAACAGAGTCTCTCTAGAAACAAGGTAACAGAATTCAAGCATAGACAATAACATGACAACTTCAAATCTTCAATATCAAAGAAGTAACATGTAATTTTGGAAACCATGCAATATCTCAGTCAGAACATACCTGCTTAATGTCACTGTTGTCAAGGTCCCGATAATAATAGTCAGAAAACACATCCATTTCTTCTTGGAATTTGGTCTTTGAAGAATCAGTAACAAAGAGAAAGTATCTTCCAAATGGAAAAGGTATTAAAGGTCTTCTACAAACTGATATGTATAGAAGAAATGGAAGTGAAACCATTATAAATACTCACTTTGGCTGCAAATGCAGTAGTTCCTTATGATTGCAGCAATCTAAGAACCAAGAAAAATGAGTAACATCTCCGTGACGAGTAGCTGCCTGATATCTAATTCCTGTGACAGTCATTTGTCAGGATGACAGTCTTTCTGAAAGATGCAACTCTACAAGGTTGGAGAAAAACTACCTTTCTTCTCAGCAGCGATACAATGAGTAACTGAATCATTTAGGTTCATGGAAAACATTCCACCATTCTCAGCCACCAGTTTGTGAAAATAATCCAAAGAATATGATGATGGAATATTTGCAAAATCTTTCTAAATCAAGGACTGGACAACATCTCATCAACCCAAGTAACATTAAGAATCAGATTAAAGCTATTTCCCTAAGATATTGCACTTAAAATTTGTTTGATAATCCTAAGAAGAGAATGCTTCATTGATAGCAAGTCCTAACAAAAAATGCCTAACCTTACTGTTTCAGCCAATAACCACCAGGCCATGGTGACAAATTGCAATTATTCAATATTGAAAATAGGCTACAAGTATTACTGCAATCCATATGACAGGCTGTATATATAATATCATGTGCTTAAGCAATTCCCATATGATCAAGTAAACATGCAAAAGGTCCACATAATGTGGAATATATCTTCTTCCATATTAAGACGCCCAGAAACAAAGTGTGGTGAAATACAAGCATTTTCAGTGGCATGAACTTTAGATGGGTCCTTTGATTGCTACCCTTTTGTATCTTCCTTACCGATAGCAGAGACTTTCAAGTGTTTCTTTTCTTTGCTTGGAACAAGAGATGGCATTCAACATTTTTTTGTCAACAACATTTAATTTCTCTTTCTAAGTATGTTTGCTTGTAAATTTTTCTAACCTTGAACAAGGTATTTTCACTTAGGTTCATATCAGCATTTTAAATGCAATTTCATGATCATACTTCAGTGAAAAGATGAAACATATTAAATTTATGGAAGCCCCTCAAAGACCATTTTTGGGTCTGGATTGCAGTCAGTTATTGTGATTTTGCACTAAAATAACTAACTAAATTCAAAACATGTTTCATTACAGATAAAGTACTCCATCCCTTTTTAAAAGTTATTTTATGTATATCCATATTATTGTACCTGTGATGCTTAATAGGCAGTGCAATATATTGGTTGTGCTGAAAATGAAGAGTAAAAAATAAAAATTACTAGAAACTATTTCTGTGACGTAATAAACATTATTTTAAATGTATCAGGATGCAAAATGTTTGTTAATGTGCATAGAAATTTGTTAAATAGCAAGCTAGAGACATTTGAATATTTGATGGAAGAAACTCAGATGTTTGAAAGATATCTCAGTATCTTTTGAATTGTAAAGATTGTGTTTTTATCCAGAGGTTGCAGAGCACACGGAGGATGGCAAGTCTAAAAATAGGAGAGTCTACTTGAAATGTTTCAGATGGAATAGATACATACAATCTCAGAGAATCACTTGGCCCATGAAAAAGATGGAAATAAAGGTGACTAGCGGATACAAAACAGCATGTTCATGAAAATGGATGATTTCCCTTTAATGCCAGAGACATCAGTCTGGGTTAAATGTGTTGGCAAAACCGGGATAGTCCTTTCTCCCTTTCTTGGTACTTTTAGGTGCTTAGAGTCCAAAGCTTCATTATCTCTATCTCTTTGCATGCTACCATTGCTTTGATGCACCAAATCCACAAATGCTGGAAAAATCCAAAGAAATGAAGACTCTTTATCTTAAGAGAAAGAAAATTAATACTCATATAACAATAGTTTGGGTTTTTTAAGTAAATAAACAAAATTAAATCAAAAAAAAAGAAAAAATTTCTTCTTAAGGGAGAGCATAGACAAACAAAAGTTTCTATTTGTTTCGTGATTTATTGGTGGGATAGCACCTAGAATTGGAGCTTATTTAATCAAATCCTAAATGGATCAGGTTCTGGATTTGAGAAGAATGAGTGCTTTAAAAGGAGATTAGGCATCTTCTTTTCTCCCATTTCAGTCTTCTCCTTCTCAGCCAAAATTCATCCTCACACCTCCAGCAAACTCCAACCAACCACCCAGCCATCCATCCATATATATGGAACAGTACCGCATTGATAACACTTAAAACAAAATATGGATCAATAGATAGATCTTTCCACTCATAGTCAATTCATTTTGAATTAGATATTCACAATTGCATGTTCCTAGAATTTTGTGTGACCCTGTTGATAGCAGAAGATTAATCATCAATTTTCAATTTAATCAACTTGGTGCTAGAGCCAAAAAACCCTAATCCCACAGCTCAATGTTGCAGCTGCCCAAACCACCTCTGACAGTCCTTTTCCCACCCACCAAGACCCACCCTCACTCTCGTTGACAGCTCCTAGTCAACAAGGAGTCACCAACGGCCTTCCATAGTCCAGCCAACAATTGCAGTCGGCCTTCCCAGACTGCCAATGGCCATTTTAGCCACTAGGTAAGCCTGATTCGCCCCCATTAACTCTTTTTGCCTGTTTTTCACCTTCACTCCATTTTTTGTGATAACCAGCAGCAGTTGCAGCTAGCTGATGGTTGCCCCATGTTCTAAAAAGCTTTAGTCAAGTTTTATTGGTAGTTTCAGCTTTTCCTAGGGCTGTGTGATGCCCTTATACAATCAGATCCATCTATGGCAATAAGATCAAGAGTCTTCCATATCGATTCAAACAGGACAGTGGTGTTTTCTTGGCCTCAGACAGTCTTTTTCAATCACAACAGCCACAATTCGTAATAGTTAGACCAAAGGACTGACTGCCACCTCAAATAAGCTGGATAGAATAAATTATCTGTTGTGGAAAGAAAGCCTTGGACACCTTCTTGGGTTCTCACCAAAAGATTTTCCATATCATGCAAAATCTGCCAAATGTCAAAGACAAAAGTATGAAGACTGGCTAGCTGATTGTTATGCCATAATTGCATGACTAGTCAACAGTATGGATGAGTAGATTTCATGAACTGTTATGACACCAAAGTCGGCTAAACTACATATAGTAATGAGAAAATTATTTATTGGATCAGTGAGATTTATAAGCATATGGTTACACATCATCAAGCCAAGCAAACTGTTACGCAGTACTATAGCATGCTTCAAATTCTATTTAATGAGCTGGAGATCTATCAACCATTTGTGTCTGATATTTCTAAGATGTGACAATTTAAAGAAGAGCTAGCAGTTGCAGCATTTATGGCAGGTCTCAACATTAATCAGTTGTACAAATCAGAAGGCAGATACTTGGTGCAAAGGCTTATTCCCACTGTCAAATTAGTAGTTCAACTTTCCTTTTATTGGGTTCTGCAAATTTTGACTGCCATGTCAACATCCATGAGAGAGTTGTCTGCACTAGTGTCTACCTTTTTTTCTTTTTTTTTTGGGTGTTTACCATTTCAGGCTGTGGTGGCAAGGGTACATGTGGTACGGGTGGTCATGGAGGTGGACACGACAAGAAGTGTGATCACTGTGATTGGACCAATCACGTCAGGTGTTGGGGCAAATATGATCAACCACCTGTGACACAGCTAGCCTCCTTTGTCGAGGCCAATTCACTTGATCAATGGGTGCAACTCACAGCGATGATCTTGCAAGAAAACTATGATAAGTTCCTTCAATTTCTCATCAGTCTACACAATCTGCCTCCTACACTACAACTCATGCTACAACATCAAAGTGCTATGTTAGTCACTTGAAATGATTCTTGGATTGTAGACTTAACACTTTTACCCACATGTCAAGTACAAAGTCTATCTAGCTGCCTTTCTCAACTTTCTGACATACAATCTGCAGCCATTGTTGATGGTCATAAACTCATAATTGCACTATATCTGGTGAAAAGGTAGTCCATGCTTCTCAAATTACTCTTGAAAAGGTTTTTTATGTTTCCAAGTTTTCAATCAATTTACCATCTTTAAGTGTAATCACCAAGCAACTACTTCATTTTGTAACCTTTAACCATTTTCATTGTACTTTCCAAGATCAATGGATGAGAAAGATTAGTTTGGTTCATGAGTATGGCAAAGGCATGTACTTGTTGTCACACGATGAAATACCTCAAGGGCTTGCAATTGTGGTTTCCACTTCTAAGACGTTATTTCTATGGTACTATTGTCTTGGTTATCTCTCACTTCTATGGTACTATTGTCTTGGTTATCTCCCAACATACTCTTCCTTAGATATTAGTGGAATTTAGTTGTAAAAATCATCTTCCTAATGTGGCTTGCATTCTTATAGTTGAGATGAATGTGCCAAACTATTTGTGATCTAATGCAATTTTCAATGCTACATATATTATTAATCATATGTCATCTACACCCTTAAGCAAGCTTTACTTAACTAAGTTGGTTTGTTTGTCTAAGTATTTTCTTGTATGACTTTTATGCAAGATATTACCCTTGGTCCAGGCAAACTGAACCTAGACTTATAAAACGTGTGTTTGTTGAGTATTTTCATAATCAATGTTATCACTCATCTACACGTCATTATTTTATTTTAGTAGAGTCACCATTTTTGAGTCAATATTGTACTTTGGGTCTATAATTTTGGCTGTTGAAAGTAATCCACTTTCTCCACTTGATATGGAACAATAGTCAACTAGACCATTTTAGGCATATCATCACCAATAGCAAGTGTCGGTGTAGCCATGATGTAAGCCAACTCCACCAATAGACATGAATCAATCAATCACCACCACCAAATCTAACAATACATTGCTTTACGCAAAGGTAAAAGACAAAATATAACCCATTTCATATCCTTATTTTTTTTATGACAACCTTGCTCCTAGTTTTCACTAGTTTGTATTATCCATTTATTGTCATCAAAAAGTCATCATGAAGCTATGCAACTTCTACATAGGAAAATTGTTACTGATGAAGAAATGTGGGCACCTAGGTACAAGTGGTGTTAGTTGCAAGTGAGTCTTTAATATGAATTACAAGTCGAGTGATGCTATAGATCAATACAACAAAAGGCTGGTGGCTTATAACTTCACTCAAGTTTACAAAGTTGACTATGCCAAGATATTTTCACCAATTTCTTGCCTTAACTTCATTCATATGCTATTGTTGATCACAATGAATCAATCATGACAAGTGTGTCAACTTGACGTCAAGAATGCCTTTTTGTACAATAATCAAGTATATATAAAGCAACCACCTAAGTATATTGCTTTGGGAGAGAATAAAATATGTTAACGTAAGAAAACCATGCATGGCTTAAAGTAGAGCCCTTATGCATGGTTCCAAAAGTTTAATAATGTGAGCTCTACATTCACCAAGTGTTCATCAAAAGGACAAGTAATGGTTACACATAATTGACATCATATGTTGATGATGTTCTCTAACAAGTAGGGACAAAATTGGCATCATCAACATGAAAGAATATCTGGCAAAGCATTTCATTACAAAGGACATGAAAAGACCTAAGTATTTCTTGGTATAGAGTTTGCTTATGTTAGGGATAGTTTGGCAATTTTACAAAGTATAAAGACTCTTAGGATGCATACTTGAAATTGCACTTTAGACTAGAGACCTTAATTCCAAGATGAAACAGTTAAACCATTCAATGATGTTAGATACAAGAGGTAAATTGAGAAGTTAATCTATGTAATAGTGACACAACTTGATATAGCCTACATTGACAAGGGCCCTACATGGTCTCCCCTATATCATACTTCATGGACAATCCAGATCACAAACTAATTTATAAGAAAAACAGCCATCTACAAATTGAAGCCTATTCTAATTCAACTTATGTATGGGACAGGAATAACAAAATGTCCACGTCTAGGTATTGCACATATGTTGCTGGTAATTTTATCTCAAAATAAAAAGTAGAATGTTGTGTCTAAATTAAACATAGAAGCTGAATACAAGTTCATGGCTTAGATGACGTCTTGACACAAATTATTGTTGAAAGTTCAAAATCCAATGTCAATGTACTATGACAATTGACTTGCTACAAACATTGTTACTAATTAAACTTTTATGAGCACATAAAGCACATCAAGGTGGATTGTCATTATGTTACAAAGATTTGGAATAGTCTAGTATCATTTCTATTTCTTATACACAATCTATTGAGCAGTTAACTGACATCTAAACCAAAGGATTAAGTGTAAGGATCTTCCAAATTATTTTCTAGTGTTGATAGTGTGTATGTGTGGGAGGATGCACATGTGTGCCCACACGTGTGTGCATGTGTGCCCACACGTGTGTGCATGTGTGCCCACACGTGTGTGCATGTGTGCATGTGCAAATGTGCGCACATGCATGCGTGTCCACTAAGTGAGGAATTCAACAACATGTGATTTGTGTGATTGCGCAGTTTATTAATAAGGAATAGGATGTGTGAGAGAGAAAATTAGTACTCAGACGGGTAATAGTAAGGAATAAGAATGCTACAACAAAAGTTTCAGTTTATTTAGACAGAAAAAAGGCCATTCTTCTGAGGCCTATATCACATGAATAATGAGTCAATAGATGCTTACACTGCACATCAAGGCACTCATGCCATGATTTTTCATATCTGATACAATTAATACGAGGAAATCTTAAACTGTATGGTGCAGCAAACACCTACGAAAAAAACACTATCTGTTAAGAACTACTTTGAGTTTAAATAAAATGGGTGCAAAAATGCAAAATATACATAATAAAATTGTGAAAATAAATCAGGACATTTGAATGTCTTTATAGAAACTTAAGATCACATAAACAACCAAGTTTCCCGCACCTCAGACTTTATTGTTCGAATGTCACTAGTGATGGAAAGTATAAATGACCTGCAAAAGAGAATCATGTGTTTACTTCTTAAATATATAAACATGCTTACAAGAAAAAAAATAAAAGGATGATAAAAAACTAACTTGTCAGGGCTTTCAATCCATACATCAGGCCTCTCCTTGCAATTATTTGTTACTTCAAAAAATCGTGGTTGCTTTTTAGGATACTCATTTTTCCTGCAAATGAAAGCGTTTAAGATTTCTTTAAACATAAAATAACACAAACTTTTCTGCATCTGATTGTGAAACAAATTGCAATGTGTCAACTTAGAACATTATATTTACAAAAGTTCACTTTTGAAAAGAATAGATAAGGATGTTGTTAGAGTTTAAGTATGTATTAGGGTTTCTTAATTTGTGTTGTAAGTGGGTTTCATCTCACATGGATTAAGTTATGTTGTTGCCTTTGTATAGCCACTATAAATGGAGGCATTATGTTTAGTTAATGTATCCCTAATTTATTTCTTGTTTTTTAACATGATATCAGAGTATTACGTTTTAAGAGCAACAGAAGAGAGAAAATTCTAGGTAGGGAAGAGGGAATCCCTGATACACCTTCCTCCTAGCCACCCATTCTTTCTTGTTGCCAATTTCTCGTCTTTATGGTTCTGTCGAAAAGCCATTTCTTCTGTGTGGCTCCTCCTAGCTGTTTCTCCATGTAACCCCCTTCCAGGGCTATCTGTACACGTGGACAGTGTTTTCAATGTGTTTTTGTGCCTCCAACATTCGTCCAAATGCTTGTGCCACACTTTCCACAATTTCTCCTATGTCAAGCTTGTTGCAGTTTCCCTTTGTGTCAACATTGTTGGTTCCTTCTTGTGTCAACTTTTTAATACCAATTCCTTCTTGTGTTAATGCAATTAGTGCCAGTTCCTCCCTATGTTGGCTCAAGTAGGGCTCTTATGCCCCATGAATGAGGTTCTTCTCTGTGTGGCTTCATCAAGAGTCATCATTCTCTTATACCACCTTGAGGAATTCTCCTGTACCATAGTCATCGCAATTTCTCCTATGCCGACATTACCAACATTGGTTTATTTTGTATTGGCACCATCATCATTGATTTTCAACATTGACGCCATCATTTGTTAGTTACTCATGTGGTTCTTCTTGTTGTGTTGCTGCTTGTCCCATGCTCTGTCGCCTCTCATCCACCACTTGCACCCATCAGGGTTGCACAAGAGACAAATGAATGAAGGAGAAGAATAAGGGAGAAGGTAGTGAACATGTTGCATATGTGCATGTGTTAAAAAAAACGTTGTATTTTGTATGTGTACTTTCGTTTCTTTTTGTAAAATTATTAGAGTCTTTTGTACAAGTTGGATGTTCCAACTTAAGGAGTGTTAAAATTTAAGTATGCATTAAGGTTTCTTAATTTGTACTAAAAGTGAGTTTCTTCTTACATAGATTAAGTTATGCTGTCTTTGTGTAGCCTCTATAAATAAAGACATTATGTTTGGTTAATGTATCATCTTCTTTTAATTTAGTTTTATTTTCTAACAGATGTCAAAGATAGTTTCTAACTAGATCAAAATGTATGAAAATGTTAAGAATGACAAACAAAATCCAAAATACAAAATTGTATGGGCAGTTGCTAACTATACAAATCAGGTAATGCTTGATTTCACATAATTACAGGGTGACAGAAAAAAAAAACCTGAAATATGGCTTTAGTTTGTTAACAAGGGAATTGAGCTCATCGTCAGAAAGACCAGTGCCAACCCTACAAAATGATATGAATCTGCAAGAATGCACCAAGAATAAGTTAATTAAACGGGAAGTTTCATCATCAATAAAAAGCAAGAAAGATAAATAGAGAAGTCTTACTAAATAAAACAGCAATAAGTTCATAAATGAATCAAGTCAAAACACATAAATCATTATCCAACTAGGGCATAAAAATAGATATCCTTTTTCTTATCAAGCTTTTATTAGGGAAAGGCAGACCATACAATTATCCCTACACATCATGATGATGCCACATTCACAAGACAAAAAAATAGCCATCAAGGCTGATACGCAAAACAAGAAATCTGACAATCAATTACCGTTTTGGGTAAGTGCCAGGATATGCAGGCTCTGCAAGACCCAGAAGAAACTGAGCCACCTGAAAATAATTAAGCCGGTCATGAAATTGTGCCATCAAATTGGAAAAAGCAAGTCTTAGAAAAGAAGTAACGATCAAGGCAACCTCTCCACCATGACGTCCAGAGCCAAAATAACCTCCTGATCACAAAAAGGAAAATTGGAGTAAGACCTTGTATAAAGAAATTTGAACGTGTAATGAATTCAAATAAATGGGAAAATTAAACCTATGATTAGAACATCCAAATCAGCACCAGCATGTATATAATCAGGTTTAAGCTTCAACCACTTTCCACTTCGATCACTGGGTTCCCATTTTGAACTGAGGTCCTTCAGAACTATACCTTCATCTCTGTAAAGTGTCCATATTATTTTACTTGAAAGATGGAAAATACATACCACAAACTAGCTTACATTAAAATCTGAAATAAGGCTGTCAATCTATACATAACAATATATACTGATACATCATGTTAATGTGCATGTAAGAATATAGATCCAGCATGGTTGGACTTGTATTCCCAACATGTCAGCTTGAAATGTAAAGCTTTCTGATGACTACCATTCACAAAGTAAAAAGAAGAAGAAGAAGAAATAGTTGACATATTTGGCATTTAAGTTTGAAATAAAGAAATCACAAATTAGGATTTGGTGAAGGATGAGAAGATAGTGTTATATTATCCATGTGTGTTTTTCTGTTCTCATTGTTAGGGGATATAATAGGATTATTGGATATCTATTTATATCAAACCCTATATATATCTCTTATAATCCCTCATTAGGGTTAGTCTAATGACAATAATTATTCTTCTCTCTCTCAAGGCAACTCAACCAAATTTGCAAAGGAATACAAGCAGCTCCAGTGTCTGAAACATCTTCAATTGTGAATTGCAAGTCCAGTTGAATCACTAGAGTCCTCTAAGTTACCCATTGCCTTACCAATGGGTAATTGGACTTATACCACACATATTATATCTCATTTTATAGCTTATGACCACTTAACACCATCTTTTTGAAAACATGCCTTATCTATTTCATCATAGTAAAACTCCCACTGATACCACATTAGAAAGTAGCAATACATGAGAAGAGAAAATTTTACATCCCATGATACATGGAAACTACAGCCTTGATCTACGGATACTAACATAGTCACTTGCAGATAAGTATTCATTATCAAGCATGAACCTAATGATACAATGGACAGGTACAAGGCAAAGCTTATTGTTGGTAACTTCAACCAAACTTATGGAAGTTAATTATGCAAAAACATTCCAGCTAATTGCTAAATTGATTTCAATCCAGTGCCACATTAAGTTGCTATTAATGAGATGTGGGAGCTACACCAACTAAACATAAAGGACACATTTATTTATGGTGACCTAATGGAGCAAATCTCAATAGAACAACCAGTTGCTCAAAGGGCAAGATAGAGTATGTCACCCAAAAAAAACCACTGATGGCCTAAAACAGAGCCTATGTGCTTGTTTTGAAAGCCCTCTCCATGCAGAGACCTCTGACCATCAACCCCTGAGCGCAAGTGTTGTC
>JAMKPZ010000589.1:0-81079 GCA_024699675.1 Amphibolis antarctica | reverse complement strand
CAATCTAATCAAAACGAGATTAATGTAAACGTAATGTTTAACTTAATCAAAAATATGGGAAAAGTATTAGTCATGTGTAATGTAAAACGAGATTTCAACGTAACAATATATGACCACAATAAGGATGAAGGTGTTCTCTGGTAATTTTTTAAAAAATTGTCTTTATATTTACTTTATAAATTTAAGGATCATTTATCAATTCTATTTCAGTATTTTGAGAATAAAATAATAATATTTTTTTGATAAATAATTTTAAAATAATAATAATAATAATAATTTTTATAATTAAAAAATATAAATATTATCATAAAATTGAAAATATCTGTGTAACTGAAAATAAGAAAAGTGAATAATGATTTAGAAAAAAAAGTGAAAGGATTTGTTCTACTCGTTAAACTCCCGACTTCTTTGTCATATTATTAGCTAATGATAGGGTATAATTAGCTACTCGAAAGAAAATATAATTTATAAAAAATATATTTAAAATAAATAAATATTTTTATTTAAAATATAATTCTTGTTTTTACAGCTTTATTTGGTAAAAATAATTTCTTGTCATTTCATTGTAAGTCTAGAATTTACATTTTTTATATTAATACGATTTTTTAGATTAAAAAATTTATTTTTATTTTTCTTTACAATGAAAATGCCTATTTTCATTATAGTTTTTATTAAAATATATGGTAAAAACTTTTACAAATTATACTCTCAAATGAAACCTAATATCATCTTGTTTTGTCACCACTAATAAAACGACAATTTAACAGTTAAGAGATTTTTTAAGATTTTAGATTTAAATCTCTATTTTAAAAAAATATCATTTAAATCTATGTAAATTCATAATTATACTTTCACTTTACACTCAATAAATAATAATAATAAGAAAGTCAATTTTCTAGAAAAAAAAAATTTAGCAATACAAGTTCGCTAAAGAAAGTTTTGATAGTATTTGAAAGAAATTTCGCAAAAGAAGCTCAAACAAATGAAATTTTGATGGTAGGAAATTATGACAGTGTTAATGAAGTTTTGATAGTATTTAAAAGAAATTTTGGTAATTTGGAGAAAAAATTTCAGTGATATTTAGAAGAAATTTCAATGATTTGAAGAGAAAATTCTAACTATTCAAAGGAAATTTTTATATTACAAAAGAAATTTTAAAGTATTTAAAAAAAATTCTGATAATACAAAGAAAATTTAAATGATATACACAAAAAATTTCAATAACATGAAAAAAAAATTTAATCATTCGAATTTTGATATAAAACTTATCACCAAATATAACTGTTTGATAACATCAGTCATTTCTCTCCAATAATAATAATAATAAATAAAGTTTCGTCGGTGCGAGGGGCTTCGTGACTTTCTTCCGTCTTCTCTCTTCGCCGCTCTTTTTCCTTCTCTTCCCCGCACCGCCCGGTTCGATGAAAATATCGCATCCATCCGAACTTTTCTAATTGCACGCATTTATTATTTGTCGGGAGTGACGAATTCGTTGTTATCCTGACCACACATCAGACGACCAAATTAAATCGGCATTCGAGATGTGTTTCGATGGGATCAGGAGGACACTGTCTGTGCTTACGGGAGGCAGGAGAACAAGCAAAACCACTTGATGATGAAATCCCACACAGAAACTTGTATTGATTGCAGAGATCTCTACTTTTACATTGCACAAACACCCTCTCAACCTCACAAACAGATCCCATGGAGGGAAAGGTTGTTGCCTTGGAGGAAGGAGTGGGGAAATATTTGCGATGAATCGTCAACAACGAAGGCGTATGTGTGATTTTAAGGAAAGGATGATGTAAAGAAGATGAACAGAAGACTTGGGAAAATATTACTCTATCATCATCGGCTTCATCAACCACCTTCGACCGTCCAAATGTTCCGATCCCTTCATCTTCACCGTGTATTTTCTGCAGCCTTCGAACCGCGCGAGCCAAGACATCGTCATCGGCGTCGTCGTCTTCGATCTATCTCAAGCTCGTCGACATCATCCTGGCGAAGTCGCGGAAACACACGAGGCCGTCGCCGTCCGAATCCACCCCTCCGATCATCCTCCGGCAGTCGTCGATGGAGCAGGAGTTGTCCCCGATCTTCCTGAACACCCCACACAGCTCCTCCGCCGAGATCTTCCCGTCCCCGTTCGCATCGTAGACCTGGAACGCCACCCTCAGCTCCTCCTCCTCCCCCGCCTCCTTCACCACCAGCAGCTCCTCCAAGCTTATCCTCCCGTCCCCGTTCCGATCCGCCTCCGCCAGCAGCTCCGATACGTACTCCTCCCGGCCTCCACCGAGGCGGCCGAGCACGAGCTCCAGCTCCTCTCGGGTGAACTTTCCGTCCCCGCCGCGGCGGAGGGAGGAGGCGAGCTCCGGAGCGGAGTCGTACTCGGCGTCGAGGCAGGATGCGTTACGGCCGATGTAGGACGGGCGGCGGGACGGGGGGTGTAGGACGGTGGTGGGGGTGGTGACGGAGTCGCAGGAGGAGGCGGAGGACGAGCCGAAAGAGGGCGGGTCGGAGCGTGAGAGGGACGGGGTTCTCTTGGACTTGTTTTTATTCCTTTTCTTCCTTACATCATGATTATTGCCGTTACCTGCATCGGAGAAAGACAGGAAGAACAGCTTCATCGTCTGGGGAGGCGGGCGGACGGCAGGGAGGCTGCAGAGGTGGGGCGGAGGGGAGAAGAGGAAGAGATGGGTGGTGGTGGTGGTGGTGGTGGTGGTGGTGGTGATAAAGAGGGAGAAAGAGCAAGCGAGAGCTTCCAGGAAGCTTCGTTTCCCTGGAAGTTTTTTGGGTACCAGTTGTACCACGCTGGGAATCATGACGGATGGTAACTCCTCCCAACTACTGGACAACTGCCGCTCCACATCCAATGCGGACTTTTTTTAATTTTGCGTATTTAATAACCAAGGCCAGGCGTTTGAAATTTGACAAACTTTTACGTATTAATTAAATTAAAATTTTATATTTTTTAGATTAATATAATTTTTGAAGTAAAAAAATATCTTTTAATAGTTATATTAAAAAAACTATTTTTATTACACTATTTATTAAAAAATATTATGTAAATTTTATTTTAAATAAAATTTGAATACAAATAGTTTCAACTTTTTATAAATTTTATTACATAACTTTTTATTTTATAATTTAATATGTAATTTTAACTTTCAACATCATTTATAAAATTAAACTCTAATTCTTTATAATTATTAGAGTTAATTCTATAATATGGAAAATCAGAAATAAACGCAAATTGGAGCTAACTTCGTGATTATCAGGCGAAACGAAAGGTAAAGATATTTAATGTCTTTTAATTTGTAAATTTTTTATTTTTATATTTTTAAAATCTAAAATTTAACATCTTTTTATGTATTTTGATTAATTCATTCAAATGAATAATTTTTGTAATACTTGGAATAACATTTCGAAAAACTAACTGGCAGTGATTTTTATACTTTCTGAATATAATATTTCTATTAGATTTTATTGTTATATTTAAAGAGTACATGTTTGCATAACTTTAATTAAAGAAAATCACCGAGAGCAAAATATCTACCACTGAACCTCTCTGGTGTAAGAAATTATTATTATTATTATTATTACGGATAAGGACGACAATACCGAGACTAAAAACATCTTAAAACAGGGACCAAGGCAGTATGTTTACTTCAATTTTAATTATTTTTACTATGTACAATTAAACTGTAGTTATTTTTAATAAATAATTAAACGTTGCATAATAATAATAATAATTAAAATTTAATTATTATTTATATAACTTTAATTATATCACATTAAATATTATTATTATATATAATTAAAATTAAAATATTAATTTACCAAATAACATAGTTACAAACGATATTTATATTTATCTTAACATTAATTACTATTCATTCATTTCAAAAATCATATTTTTACCGACTCATTTCAACTCCCCCTCGTTTCAACGCAGCAACTTCAACATCAAAAAAAACTTTTGTTGATCTTCTTGCAACAATATTGACGAACCATCACCCATCTCCCTCTCCTCTTTAAGCACGATGCCTTCCGTCGATCTCCCTCTCCTCCTTCACCGAAGCCTTCCACTGATCTCCATTTCCTCTTTCGCCAAAACCTTCTGTCGATCTCCCTCTTCTCCTTCACCGAAACCCTCTCTATCGCCGATTTCCTTCTCTTTCTCAAGCACCACACGCTCCGACGATCTCCCCCCCTTTTGTTCTGTGCGAACACAAATCTGCTGTTCGCACACTACTCCAGCCGCCTCCACTCTCGTCGCGTGGGTCACCACCCCGCACACAAGCTCATTGCTGCACCGACCGTCGCCTGCCACTGCGCATATCGGTCGCACATCCGCCTCCACCACCTTCCTCGTCGATTTGTCGCCACACGCCATTCGCCTGCATGCGTCGCTCCTGTCACCCTTCCTTGCACGAATCGTTTGCGGTTTGCCACCACCATTCGCACGTTGTCCGCCCGCGCACGCATCCCTCCAAACCTTCCTTCTCCATCGTCGCCTCGAGTCGCAAGTTTGGGGGAAAAAGGGTAAAACGGTAAAAGAAGAAAGAGAAAAGAAATTTAAAAAAAGAAGAAAAAAATTAAAACAATAAATAAATAAAAGAAAAAGTATAAAAAGTTTATTTTTAATTATCTATAAAAGAAAAAATATATAAACTTATCTGTATGTAGTTTTAAAGTCTATATGTACTTTTTTTAATAAAGAATGTAGTTGTTATTTATATTTTTAGGTAAACTTTTTAATAGTATTGATAAATTATATTTTTTAATATATGATACATCATTGTATTTTTTTATTATAGTATAAATTTAAATAATTTCAAAAAATCTTAATTATTATTTGATTTAATTATATAATTTAATTTTTCATATACAAAATATCTTTAAAATAAATAGTATAAATAAACTTTAGTTGAGTGTGATTTAACTATAACTTTAAAAAAATTATTTTTAACAAAAATCTATTACAGTATAAATAAACACCGGAAAACTCTAAAAAAAATTCAACTCTAACTCTATTACAATTCTAACTTCAACTTCAACAAAAAAACTACAAACAAACACTACTCTAACAAGTATATTCTAACTATTCACATCATAAAAGTAACAGAACAATTGAGCATACATAAAATGTTTATGCTTTCCATGTTAATAATAAATCACATTCTTCACTTTTAGTAATTATAATTGATTAAAATTATTATTGATTACTGTTGAAGTTATATTTGTTTAAAATATTATACAATGTAATGTTATTTATCAATACTATTCGTTAATTCTAATGGTTAACAGTAACGAAAGTTACGTTTGGTAAACAAACAAAACAATAATAACATACTAATCACACAATAATGAAGATGATCGTTAACACAAAATGGATTCATAATGGTTAATCACATAACAATATTAATAGCATAAAAATCATTTATCAAATGAAACTAAGGGTGTATTTGAGGAGAGCTCTAATCAACTTCAGGAGTTAGATAAAATTGAAACTTAGTTTCGTAAATTGAATTAAAATTGTATAGTAATTAAAAGAATAGAAGTTCATAAATTAAAATACGTATAATAATAATGACATTAAGAATAATTTTGAAAATCAACTAGAATTGACCTCAAACTAAGGGTGCGCTTGTTTGCATTGCTTAGAGTGTATTGGAGTTTTAATAAAACAGATTTTTAAAATATTGTTAGTAATATTTATCAAAAAAATTAGCTTTTAAAGGTAAAATTGAAATTTTTAAAAAATTTCTTAAAAATACTATTTCAACAAACAAACGTAACTTCTAAACTGTCATTCCTTCTTTCAAGTGCTGCTCTTTCAAGACGCTATTATAATACGACAACAGAAGATAAGAATTATATACTAGAACTCAAACAAATGTACCCTAAGCTTAAGAAAAGGAAAAGTCAGAAAAAAAACTTTCTAAACTTCTAGGTGTCTGTTTGTGTAGTTTTGGAAAATATAAAAAAAAATTAACATTTTTCATCATTATAAGTATTGATTTTTATTATTATCATCTCTTATGTCAAGAAAATTTCTGCAATAAGTAGAAATTTCATCGTAAGGTACTTCACTAACTTCGTACGTTTTGTTCAACATTCATCAAACTTGTGACTACATTGAAGATTTTGACACTTCATTGTCAATATATTATTATTGAAGTTAAAATAAGATTATATTTGAAATGTTAAAATATGAAATATTTATAAATTATGTTTAAATTAATTTTCTGTAATTTTCACAAGGTACAAAAAAATCTTTTAATTTTTTTTCATTTCTTGATTTTCCTTTTTCTTTTTATTTTTCAAATTTTCGACGTACATAAAAGACTCATATCTTAATCACCTACCATTGATAAGTATAAATCTCATGGTTAGTGCACCATTACAATTAATTAAACACCTAATCTAACCTAAAACTTAAACATCAAGGTTGGCTGAGGCAAACTCCATTGATTAGAGATGAAAGGGGAAAAAACAATGATAATGATGATGGCATTAATTACACAATTTACCATGTATTCAACTTTATTTAATAACAATAAGACTGACCTCTTAATTCCTCCTAGTATTTAAAATTAAAATATCACATTATCAAATACACCTTCAGTAATCAATAAGATACTCAATACCATATTGTGGCATGGATGCCAAGTTCATCTTTCCTCGTAGCTTTGCTTTGGTGGGTCAAAAGTCTCTCTTTGCCATTCTTTTCTTTTTACGTGTCTCTGTATAAACCTCTTTCTCCACAGCCTTTAGCAATTAGAACCTTAAAAGATTCTTGAATTTTTTTTTTCCATTTTTCAAGTACACGAATACTTAAAAAATTAGAAATATATATATTTTTTCTAAAAAATCATTTTCCAAGTGTACAAACCCTCTTAACGTTATGACATGCAAAGGAAAAAAATTTCATATCCTGTATTTTTAAAATGTAGATTTTCTCCTTTTTTGTGATAATTATTGCATTTTAATATCCTAGGATGTGAGATAATTTACTTACAATTTTATTAGAAACATTCACAACATCGTATTATAACAGATGCTTGTGGAAAAACTACTTTTATGTGTGTACATATATATATATATATATATATATTATTTATGAGAAAAAGTATTTAATTTAACAGCTAAAAATAATTTTCATCATTTCCTCAATCTCTTTCCCTCCTCAACTCCTCCCTCTCCTTCTCCAACTTCCGCACCCTTTCCTTGAACCCCCATATCTCCTTCCTATGTGTTTTTTTCATTTTACTTTTTTTTTATTGGCTTTGCTGTTTTTTCGATAATATGGTGCTGGAAAAAAATTACATGGGGCATTTTGTTCCATAACTGAAAAAACTTTAGTCATTAATTTGGGTAATATGATTGAGGTTCATAAGCCTATGACATGCCTTGTTACGTAATATGACTAGGTAGCCGTAGTTCATTTCTTTAGAGAGGTATATGAATGAACATCAATTATTGAAGAGTATAAAATTATTAAATTTTCATATTTTAATAAAAAAGTAAAAATTCAAAAAATGACTTAAATTCAATTACATATAGAATTAGTTTTCAACAGGTGTCACTAAAGAATCGAGACTTATTATTTATAAATTTTTTATTTTTAATAGTAAAAAATAACTCTATAGTTACCTACAGAAATAACTTTTGTAAGTAGTCGTTAGATATTAGTCAAACAGTTTAGATCATCAATCATGTGTGTATCTTTAACAGAGTAAATTTGTTGTGTAAATTGATCTTCAATAGACCTCTATTGTTTTATGAGTTTACACAATAAACCTTCATTGTCATCTTCAATAGACCTACAGAAATAGATTCTGTAGATACCTATAGAATCCGTTGACTCTTTTTAATAAGTAAATTTCAAACTTTGCATATAAATTTACAACATTGAGATTTGGTTTGAAAATGAGATTTGCAAAAAAAATTTAATACGCAGATCAAATGTACCTTAAATTAACCTAATTTATGATGATTATCAAATAAAACATGAACACCGTGTTATTATTATTTTTATAGTGTTATTAAAATGGTTACGTGAAGAACACAATCTACTGGAAAGGGAGTTTGTGTCTTTTAAAAATGAATGAAAAAAAAAAAAATTATTATTAAAAGATTAAAAATTTAAAATAATTTTAATTTTTTAAAAATTAAATATAAATTTTTTTAATTTTTATAAAATATATAAATAATCTCATACAATTTTTAATATTTTAACAATAAATTAATTTTCAAAAAGTACAAAACGGTAATTACGAAGGAAACTTCCGGGCCCGGCAACTCCAGGCGTGTTTGCATGGGAATCGAAAGTTTCAATTTTTTATATATACATTTTTATATCAAAATTTATTATATAATTTTAATATTATTTATAAAATTATTTTTACCTTTAAATTTTTTATAGTTGTTGAAGTTTTCCATAAAGTAAAAAAAACAAAACCTCACGTTTGCATGTAAATAGCTGAAAAAAGCAAGCACAAAAGCAAGCAAACGTAATAGTTCATACGAAAGGCTTTATCTTTTTCTTTATCTTTTTCTTTTTCTTTTTCTTTCTTTCAATGATATCTGACCTCTGCGTCTTGCAGTCATTTTTGACAAGGAGGACCCTGTCTTTTTGACAATATTCGTTGCACAACGTATAAGTTATATAATTAATTAAATTAAATGTTTATCTACTATCCAGGTATATTCGTGTACATCGGGCGTATAAATAAATCACAATTAAAAGAGATTCTTACAAAAATCCCATATCAAATATAAAAGAGATGAAACTTATGTCTTCTTCAGAAAGTTTCAGTTAATTTTAAAAGTTAAAGTTAAAATTAAAGTTAATTTTGTAAATTAAATTAAAATTTATATATTAATAATAACATACAGACGTAATAAATAATTCATCCACACGAAATCGTTAAACTTCAAAATCTGATATTCCTGGAAAAGGTCGTTGTTGTTAGTTAAGCTTCAAAATCTGACGTGGGCGTACGTCATATGGACCCAATTCGTCGAGCTGAGGTGCTTATTTATAAATAAGGCCCAACCCACGGGCCCGGTGAACTAACACGGCCCGGTTTCAAAATCCGGCACGATACGACTCAGATTTTTTTTTGTTGATCCAACACAATTTGTGTTGGATTAAGTCGTGTTTGACATTTATGGTCTATATGGTACGGTCTATGCAAATTCATGTTGTGTTAAACCGAATTAGGTTTGGTATGATTTAATTTTTAAATATTTTTCTTATTTTATTAAAAATTAATATATCATTAATATAATTTTTAATATTAAAAGATTAATATACGTGAGATTCAACCTACAATCATACATTACTTATTAAGAATCTTAAACCATTAAGCTATATAATATATATATATATATATATATAAATAATTAAAATAAATAAATTAAAATAAATACAGAATTATAAAAAATTATAAAATTATGACATTTAATGAAAAATTAAAATTAAAAATAATTTCTTGAAAGGTGCTGTTTGCTTGTTTTTTTTATTTATTGCAGCAGAAGACGCTGCTGCGTTCTTGACCGGAGAAGGCTGTTTGGAGTGGCCCGCTTGGATATTTCGAGAGAGCTGAAGAGGTACGTCAGACGGCACATATATAAATTTTTAAATACGCAGCCATTACTTATCGATTCAATTAATATCGCATTTAAATTTAAAAAAATTAAAAAATTATACATTATAGAGCTGAAGTTTCGGCGCTAATCATCAACTTGTCCTGTACACGACCACGGCCGTCGCACCGTTCCGTAAATTTATCGAACGGAAACTAAACTCCCGTCAACTCATCGTGACGTGTAAAATCGGTGAAGAATGTCGAGCGTTACGGCGACGAGTAATAATTAACAAACACCAGCACCTTCTTTTTTTTGTAAATTCAAACCGCAGCACTTGCACTTACGGCGAATGTTTGATTTATTGTGAGTTATCATTTTTTATTTTAATGAGATTTAGGGGACTTTTGATTGCGCGGCAAGAGATCACGACGGAAAGTTTTGTTTGATAATAAATTTTTTATCATGTGTTAATTTTTCGTAAATTTTTATAAAAAGTTTTATACGTAAACTTCTATATTATAATTTATCATACAATTACAATTCATTTATTTCGTTACCATTGATTTTAACTCTTCGTAGTTATTAAAAATAACTTCATTATCAAAGAAAACTTAAAAGTATTGTTACGTAACTGTGACATTATTTATAAAATTATTCTTAATTTTACCTTTTTACAATTATTAAAATTAAAATACTTTATTATCAAACGAAGCTTAAGCAAGCTAGAGTCCTGTGGCCGAACGTGAATGTATTTTTTTCGGTTTGATTTTCTAAATTTTTTTTTAACTAAAAAGATACGCAAAAATCAATCAATTCTTCACCGACTCCTCACGGTCCCGCTCATGTCAAAATCATTTAATCACTTGCATACAACGCCAAATGTTCATACACCTATTAGTTTATTTTTTTCGTTCAAAATTTCTAATTAGATTCAATTTTTGATAATTATGGTATAAGTTAGCGATTGGTATAATTATTTTTATTTTTTTGAAAAATAATTAAATTTCCGTCCAGAAAAAGGTTATTGCGTCTACGTATTCATGTTTATATTTGTATTTTAGAATTTTTAACACAAGATTACAGTAATATATATATATATCTAAATTATAAAATAAAAGCATGTATTTTTTAAAAAAAATAAAGAAGGTAGGACAACATTAAACAAAAATGAAGTACTAAAGTGTTGCCCTCACAGTCAAAGGAACTTTTATTAAAATGATCCAAAATTTCATTATTTTTACTATTTTTTATATTCTTTAAAGACATAAATTTCTATAAAACTTATTATAGTCTCGAGTTTAAAATAAAAATATCACTAAAATAATATCTTGACGGTTGAGAAGTTTCTTATGAAAAATTATAATTTCAAGTTTAAAATTTTAAAAATTATATTAATATAATAATTAAAAAAATATCAAAGAAAAACAATAATAACAAAATAAAAGCGTGTGCTTCGGAGGGAAGAATAGGAGGGAATTAAACAGGAGGAGGAAGTCGAAGAAGAAGTAGAAGAGAAATTGATAAGAGGAGACGAGGGAGCAGATCAACAGAGACAGCTCTCTCTCTCTCTCTCTGTTACATCTCACGTCCCATCACACGTACCCTGTCCTCTCTCCTCCGTTGCTCTCTCGAATTGCAGTATTCCACCACCCGATCGATCTACCGGCACCCCACACCAGACCAATTAATCCTGCACAGTGCACCGACCTGCGGACAAGGTGCTCGACAAGCCACTGTTTTGGGTACATCAAAATTGCATTGAGAGTTGAGAGAGAGAGGGAAGGGGCCGGTGCAGGGATGAGCTTGGAGGAGTCACTCAAGTCCCTCTCCTTGGACTACCTCAACCTCCTCATCAACGGCCAGGCCTTCAGCGACGTCACTTTCAGCGTCGAGGGCCGACTCGTCCACGCGCACCGCTGCATACTGGCAGCGCGCTCCCTCTTCTTCCGAAAGTTCTTCTGCGGGCAGGACCCTCCGCCGCCGGGCTTGTTCCTCGAGCAGCACCTGCTGCAGCGCGGCGGAGGATCCGCCTCCGCCTCCGTCTCGGCCTCGGCCTCCGCCTCCGCCAGCACCTCCGCCTCCTCCTCCACGTCACCGAGGTCCCCCACCGCCAATTCGGCGGTCATACCGGTTAATTCCGTGGGGTACGAGGTGTTCCTCCTCGTGCTCCAGTTCCTCTACAGTGGGCAGGTCTCCATCCAGCCCCAAAAGCACGAGCCTCGCCCCAATTGCGGGGACCGTGGCTGCTGGCACACCCACTGCACCTCCGCCGTCGATCTCGCCCTTGACACTCTCGCCGCCGCCCGATCCTTCGGCGTTGAGCAGCTTGCCCTCCTCACCCAGGTCAATCAATTAATACTGATGACTGCTCTCTAGATCTCTCTTTCTCGCTTCTTCCCCCTCCTTTTTCCTTCTCCTTCTCCTTCCTCCTTTCCTAATCACTTACATACATACTGCAAATATACATACATGCATACATACATATCAATCGGGTTTCAGAAATTTCAGATCTTGGTATCGACCATTTATATATATATGTATGTGCAATCCTCCTGGTCGGTCGATCTTAATTAGCTAACTCCTTTTATAACCTTTTCGATGCTTACTTTCTGCACAATATTTTTCCTGCCCTGTTTATTGATTCTTCCCAAAGTTGCTGTTCTTTTCCCCACCCACCTCGATCTGCACTGTTGATTGTTTCCCACTCCCCACGCTTCTCGCCCCATTCTCCTACATTCTAATTAGGATTTTGATGCTCCAGTTAGACTTTAGAGCTCCCTAGGGTTTGCTCTCTTTCCACTGTTAAATATTCCTCTCCGATCCCTAGCTAGCTAGAGCTACCGCCCACTTCGTTCATATTTTTACCCTCGATCGCCTGTTCCTGTTTCTTGTCGGCATTGTTTTGGGTTTGCCAACGCATGCATGCGCAGGGTTCCCTTTTTCAAGTGGTAAGAAACTAGCTAGCTGGCTCCCTAATTAATTAATCGATCCCTGATTACATCTTAATCATAATCTGTTCTGCACGATTACTTAATTAATTAATTGCAACACCTGGGTAGAATAAGAACAAAAACAACGATTACCTTTTTACAATCTGCACGCACCCATGCAAGCGCCTGCTTTTCTTCTATATTTTATGCCCCCATGTTACTCTGACATATATATATACATATGTGCAGCAGCGGAATTAATTGGCGATTAATTCTGTGATGATGATGATGATGATTTGTGTTAATTTGTTTGTGATTGACGGTACTGTAGTCACTTTGGATGTGCATGTATGTGTTTATATATGTATATGTATATTATTAATTGGTGATGGATTTGGGTTTTGCTTTGCTCTGCCTGTTGTTGTTGTTGCAGGAGCAGCTGGCTTCCATGGTGGAGAAGGCTTCCATTGAAGATGTGATGAAGGTTCTACTGGCGTCGAGGAAGCAAGAGATGCAGCAGCTATGGACCACCTGCTCACACCTCGTCGCCAAGTCCGGTCTCCCGCCGGAGGTTCTGGCCAAGCATTTGCCCATACACATTGTGGCCAAGATCGAAGAGCTACGCCTTAAGGCCTCCCTTGCTCGACGGTCCCCCACCTTCATGTCCCTCCATCCCCACGCCCACCACCACCCTCACTTGGATCTCGGAAGCAGCGCCTCGTCGGAGCACCACAAGATCCGGCGGATGCGCCGAGCGCTGGACTCGTCCGACGTGGAGCTCGTGAAGCTGATGGTTATGGGAGAAGGCCTGAACCTGGACGACACGCTTGCACTACATTACGCTGTCGAGAACTGCAGTCGAGAGGTCGTGAAGGCGCTCTTGGAGCTCGGCGCCGCCGACGTGAACTGCCCGGCGGGGCCGGCCGGCAAGACCCCGCTCCACATCGCCGCCGAGATGGTGTGTCCGGATATGGTGGCCGTGCTGCTCGACCACCACGCGGATCCCAGTGTTCGCACCGTCGACGGCGTCACGCCACTCGACATCCTCCGCACCCTCACCTCCGAATTGCTCTTCAGAGGCGCCGTCCCAGGGCTCTCCCACATCGAGCCCAACAAACTCCGGCTGTGCCTCGAGCTCGTCCAATCCGCCGCCCTTGTCCTGTCCCGGGAAGAGGCCGGCGGCGCAAATCAGAACGCGGCCATATACCCACCGCCGCTGACCACCGAACCCAGCAGCAGCAGCAACGGCAGCCACAACAACAGCAGCAGCAACAATATGGTAAGCCTGAGCTTGGATTCCGGGATGGTGTACCTAAATCTTGGGATGGAAGACGCAGCCCAACTGGGGTGTAAGATCAACGACGGCAGTGAAGAGGACAGCTCCGACGGCAGAGGCCAAGCTCCTTCTTCCCTCTACTCTCATGTCTTCCCCTAGCCAGCAGCTAGCCCAAGTGAATTAAATCGATCGATCAAGAAGCCTCCACTGCTTAATTCTGCCTGCCCTCTCTCCGATACCTCTGCTACCTGACCATCACCATCCAAAGTACCTGGCCATGGTGTTCTAGCAGATGCCGATCAAAGCAACAAGGTATGGTGGGGGAGTGGTTCAGAGATGGAGTTGTATCGAAATAAGGTTGGGTGCGTAGTGGTGTGGAAGCTGGACAGCATCTTGATTAATCAATATTCCCAAGTGAAAGCCATTAATTTTTGGTCTCTCCATCTACTTAATCGATCATCAATTGATCGATCACTTCCATGCATGCCTTTATTTTACTCACTCCTGTTTTGTTTCCCCTTTGTTGCATGTGGTGCCCATTAAATCGATCCTTGGTTTATACTAATGTCTTAGGATGTATTTGAAGATAGTTTTTTTTTTAGTCTCATAAGTTAAATAAAGTTAAAGTTGAAATTAATTTTACAATTAAAATTAAAATTAATAGTAATTTGAGTGATTGAAATTTATATATTAAAATTTTAAAAGTTAAAATAAATTGAAAATGAATAGAACCTTCATTTTGAAAAGTAGTGATGAATTTCGCCTTCTTCTTTTTAATTGATTGTTTATATGCTTCATTTGTGCACTTATATACCTGTTTATTTAATTGCATGCCTAAGTTATTCACTCCCTTGTTTATCTATCTATATATATATATATATATATTCTCAAACACACGCACACGAAAAAATCATTTTTTAATTAATTGTAACGTTAATTGATTCCAATTGATGCTATCATCATAGTTTCGACGGTATTTTAAAAAAATTTCTGTTTCAAGGAAATTAAAACTGCTTGCTTGATTAAATGAACACCCGGCTGAAACTACTGTATAAAAAACAAAGGCATTATTTTTTAATAATATATTTGTATTCGTTGTTTGATTAATAGCTAGCAGCATGCAGAGGTTGTATCTGTCCCATTAGAGAACACACTTTCTTTTAAATAGATGATTTTCATTTTAAGCGTGAAATTTACTTACGAGTTTACTTATATCACACGCACACTTGACAGAATACAAGATAAAACAGGTAACATCACCGAGAAAGCGATACGACCTACCAGAATATATATATTTTTTAGTGACGTCAACGTAAGACTGCGACCATACTATGCAATGGTTAAATCAATGGATGGAAGCGTTGATGTGACCTTGGTTTAATACTGTTGTCGTAGTTTTCTTTTTGGTAAAAGGAAAAGGTTTCTTTGCCGAGTATGCCACTGGGTTATTTTTGACTTTATTTATTATATTTTTAATATTATTATTATTATATAAATTTTAATATATAAATTTTTATTATTTTAACTACTATATAATTTTAATTTTATTTATTTTACTAATTCTAATTTTAACTCTCTCTCTTTTTATCTTTTTTTTATATTTTATTTTCCCTTCGTGTCATCTTTGACGGACTGGAGTACGACGCTCCATGCAAAACTACTTTATGGGCGGAAGAATCCACGCACCATTTGATGGAGCGTGGGCTCCAACCGTCCCTTTCTGTCTCCCCCTTCACCATTTATGATCCTTTCGTTTGGAAGTGGAGATTGCATTATTTGCACATCAAAGGAAAGGGAAGCAAATGAGCTGTCCCTTCAGACATGTACGTGCCCTCGTTACTCACTCCCTTTCGCTTCGCTTCGGTTTTTTAACGAGGAAAGTTAAATAATTTACCGATATTGTCTGTATTTACTTCTATGAATACCAGAAGGTATTAGAGGAAAATGCAGTACAAAAGCAATCTCATTTCAAAATGGTGGTTAACCCTTTGGAGACCATGGAATATGGTAGTTAGTTATTCTCGTGAGTTTTCCATTTCTACGAATTTTAGTAGTCACATATGAAAAGTGACAATAGCAAAATAAGCTCTCAGGGAACATTTTATTTTTTACTTCTTACTTCTAAAAGTGAAAAAAATAAATTTTTTTTAAATAATTTTAAAATAAAATAAGAATAAATAATAATTTTGATAATAGAAATTTCATAGTTTGAAACCTGTACATCAACGCATGGACGCGGGAAAAGACAATAATATAAAGGAAGTTAAATAATCTGCCCTCAAAATCCATCTGTCGTTAAATCAAATCATGACAAGTGACATTAACTACCAATCGTGTTTAATTTTAGTTGCACTCTTAGATGAGTACAGGATAGAAGATCCCGCCGATGGGAGAAGGAAAAAAAGAATAAAAAAGACTACTTGTCTACTTCTAGATTTAATTCTAAGATTTTGTTTGAAAATAAAATTTACAAATATACAATATATATATTTTAATGAATAATATAATAAAAATAATTTTTTTCGCTAGTTATAAGAAAAGAAAATAAAACAAATTTTCTTAAAAATTATATCGACTTAAAAAAAATAAACTCCTGATTCACTTTAACCTTTACCAAACAAAGTCTAAGGAGGGATTTGTATCCTTGAAAATTAATAAAAAGAAAAATATAAAAAATATTTATTATTAAAATATTTAAAATATAGAAATGAAAAATGTTAAGAGATCATTTGTATATCTTATGAAATTTAAAAAAATTTATATTTAATTTTTTTTAAATTAAAATTATTCTAGATTTTTAATATTTTAACAATAAATTATTTTTTTTCATTAATTTTTTAAAAACACAAACTTCTCCTGTACAAATATATATATATATATATATATATATAACATTTGGTTCTTATTTCCACATGCCTATAAATGCTCCCCTCCCCTTCGTCTCCCTTTCGCTGCTAGGCTTCCTTTCTGTGCAACTTGACCTAGATGTGTTCCATCCCCTGCCTAATTTATTTCTAGATTTAATTCTAAAAGCATAAGGTGGTGGATGCTTCGGCCGTGGACAAAAGTGCCAAGCATCTTGTCTTGCATGAACGAAACATTGAGTGTGACCATTCGAAATATCCCGTACACAGACCAGCGTGTCTTCCTCCATTTAGTCTTCCCACCACGTACTGCTCCTCCTTTATCTTCCATGTCTTCCTCCGCGGTGCGCTGCAACGTTTAATACAACTTACAAGTGAACAGATAATTGGAGGAACGGGAAAAACATCCGTTCCCTTCTTGAGTTTTATCAGCAGCAGCCTACGGCAGCAAATACCAGAAAAAGGGGTATCCACAACAGTCTGCCATGAGAACTAAGAAGGCCTTTTTAGTTTTTGCGCCTGGCTTGAATTGTCGTTGCTTCTGTTGGCTTGTACGTACGTCTGACAAGAGATAGATGATGGGAAATCATGGTTTCGGTTCCCACCTCTTTTGTTTGTGTACTTGCTGGTCAATCGTTTATCACTGGCAGCCCAACATTAATTTCTGTCATCATCTACCTGATTTCTGCTATTATCACCTAATTGGAAGGATAAGATGCTATCAACATACTTTTGTATACTAGCTTAGCTGGAGATGTGCCCGTATGCTGGGCTTAGCTTATGGCTTATCTATATCATGCCCCATCAGAACATATTCTGCCGACCATACCACTTGTTTCCCAGATTTATGCTATTGACTTTTTCCCAATTCAGTGCCATTCCTGTCATCATCTGTCCCCGGGGAAAAAATAATTGAACTTACGCTATCGTTTATTGTTTATGCAATTTATAATACTAGCAAGGTTTTTCTAGCTAGGAGGTAGCTCACAGTCTGCAACAACCCCCAAATACACCGGCCAGTGTACTAGCAAGGTATCTGTGCAATGTGCTGATTGTATTCTTCTACCTTGTAAGTGCATGGAACATGGTTTTAAGAAATACCATAGTTATAAAAATAAAAACATGGAGAATTTTAGAAAACGTTTGCAGTGTATGAAAATTGTAGAGAATTAACCTTTTCATTTGATATGCCAGGTATTTACTTCTTCTAAAACATGCATATAATTATGGCAATTAAAAACTTGCTTAAATAAAATATTTCTACATCCATATGGTATTAGAAAGTGCAATAATAATTAAAACATTGATTATTTTTGAACTGAAGGCAACAAGAGCATCAAATCCCTCAAATAAAGTCGGAAATAAAGCATGTGAATTTAAAACTTGGAAAAAAAGAATGAGCATACCCAGAAAAGTCATTTAAATATTTTTTTGCTATAAACTATGACAAGATATAATCACTTGTAGCAGATGATTGACATTTAACTAATCTTCCATCGAGACTAATCCCATATCTCATCACTTTTTTGAACTTTCAAATTATTTACTACCTCATGTAAATGTCTTGCTTCCTGAGTTGTATCTTTAAATCATTTTAGTTATGCTTCCAATATCTTAACTAACAATAGCTTGACAAAAAAAAAAAAAAAAAAAAAAAACTAACGATAGCTTGAATTCCAGCACTCTAACCACTCAAGCTCTTCTTCAAGAGCTAAGACAACATGAGTTAAGAGTAAGTAGAAGAACTATTTTTGTTGTCATGGTACCATATATGAGCCGTTTAAGAACTCCTAATCCTTACAATGGTAATGGTCAAAATCAACCTGCATTTATACATCTATTAATAAAAATGAAATATTAAATTATATGTAGTATTCAAGAGTTAATGTTTGATAACAATAAAAAGAAATATGAATTCAAATTTTCAACAAAGAAAGATAAAATTCAAAAGCATACATCAATTTCGAACAAAAAAACTCAATCAATATGAAATTATGATCAAAATATCAACAATTAGAAATGTAAGCAAAAAATTTAAAAAATATAAAACATGAAAAATTACGATTAAAGAATAAAGATCTTGAGAAGTTGTGAAAAATGCAAAAATTGGCTGGGCACAATATTGGCAGACACTACCGATCAAGAGAAACCGATGGTCCATTTTTGTAGTTTCCAAATGTATATAATTTAATCACCATGTAGATCAATTCAACCTCAATGGCACATGCAACAGTCTCCGGTCACATGATCAAACCGCTGAAATCAGTTATTAAGTTGCCCAGGCAATGCCTATGTGCCAACCAAAAAAAAAAAAATCTTATATCTTTTTTATATTTTTTGAAAAAGAGTAAGGAAAATTCTTGTTGGACCTGCTATTAGATAAGAATAACCGATAATACAAACTGATTGGTCAAAAAATCAACCTGAAAAGAACCAAATACAAATACACACCTCAGCACAAGAAAAGAATCTACTCAGAAGTTAAAAAGGCCAGGGGAAATTGAGTGGTGGACCATATCACTTCTACTGAGAAATATCACAAGACAAAACACTAAGGTGAACGTACTAAAAAGAAACTGGAATGGTTCACAATGGTGCCCAATGTGTGGTTATCCTTGTGAATCATTCTACATATAATGTTCTAATGTATGCACTCAACCTTGTTTTGAAGATTTTTAGTAAATGACATTTTCCTCGGACTTAAAAGAGGACAATACAGAGCACATATACTTTCTCAAAAATAAATGTTTCCTTAAAGTCAGTGACCATGAATGGTATTCCTTGGTGTTAATTGCTTTGTCGATATTTTGGCTTAATCATAATAATTTTAGTTTACAAAATAAGATGCTGGATATTAACTTGATATTCTATTCTATTTTATTTACTAATCTAGCATATTTTTGGTTAGATTTCCTTACTTTTGGGCAGGGTGATACTCAAGCTGCGGCAAAGGTAAATCTTCAAAAGATGCAAAGTGCATGGAACTCAAATGGTGGAACCTATAGCAAATCTGGGCTGCAACCAGGGCTGATTGAAAACTGCAATGGTACCACTGCTGTGGAGAAAAATCCAACTGATTGTGGAGCTACCGTAAACTTGGCCAGTGAGTGAGGCTGGAATGACACTGGCGACAACCGACAACAACCAGTAATTCTACCACTGTCCAATTGTTTTTGTAATTCCTGGCTGTCATCGGTTTGCCTCTTAGGGTTCATTTGTGCGTCTTGGAAATTAAAGAAAAAGAAATTTTGAAAAAAGAAAATGAAATTTAAGAAAAATAAAATTTAAAAGGGTTGTTTGTGCACTTAATGGGAAATTTAGAAAATTCATATTTTTATTTTACCTATTTTTGCACACATAGGAAATTAAAGAAAATTTTTATATAAATTTCACCTACATTATTAATAGCTTAAAAAAATTAATTCAAATATTCAAAATTAAATATTCAATTGTTTGACTAGTATGTCTTTGACATAAATTAAACAAAATTGACACATACATTCAATACAACGATTTATAAAATTCTCCCATCCTACATTGCCATTGCAACGTCTTCACGTATTTTATCAGTTATTTCTTTCCTCATATCTTGACTTACCCTTCTTGTACATCTATTATCTTCTTGTAAATATTCAATTGGTATTTCCATCATGGATTTTAGCATTCCCCTCATTTACTACTTCACTGAGAATGTCCAACATGGTTTCATCAGCTCTTGAATTCCATGTGGTATAATGTCGTATACTTTTCGATTTGTCAAGGAATCCATATATTATGCTTGATAATTACAAACAACACATACAAAAAATATAAATCAAATTATAGGAGACATACAAAAAGCATAATGCACGTTAAAATAGAATGTATCCAATGTAAATTGACATTTCTATAGATACTAGTTTGATGCTAATAAAAAGTGGAGAAACCATATTTACTAGCCTATGCAAACTTATTAAAAATCCTAGGTCCTATTACCTTTCAATGATTATGAAACCAACCAAAAGTGAATTGATAACTGCATGTACAGAGTATGGATTTTGATGATATAGTTTACATTGTTATCAACCATAGAGTAGAAATTAATTCATGGCTTTTGTCTATAACTATATTAATTCAATTCCATGTGCATGATTCTCATGCTTGGTCATGGTTGCAGCAAGGATAGAGGATTAGAACAAGATGTTTGATAAAGGTTGATAAGTGGTAAGTTGGTGATTTACAATACATTGTGTGCTAGATGCACATGTAATAGTTTGAACTTTGACCTAGAGTCATCAACGTTTTTTAATTGGATTCATCAATTTGCCGAGCAATGAGTCAAAGTTCACTTCAACTTGAAAAGGGAATCTTGACAGCATGCAGATTAGTAAATAATGTTTCACTTCAACTCAAGTCCAAGCTAAGGTGTAAACTTTTCGGTTAAAACTTAGCATAGTTGCAAATCTTCCAACCAAAGATTTCACATATTTTACCCTATAAGCATGAATATCAAATATCACATTCAAACCTCATTTTGAAAAAAAACATTAAGAGACTCTAAACCATCATAACAATCATGCTTGTATGTGTTTTTATGCATGATTGAAATTTGAAAATTATTAGATGCTCTCAGTACACATCCTTTTAGAATCAAAATATTTTGTTTTAGTAAATACTACATCATTTTAATCAACCCATTTCAATCAACTTAGCACAAATAAACCAAACTCACTGAATCAATGCAACAAAACTCACTGTGAGGCAATGTAAACTTTTTTGCAAACCATTTTTAGTAAGGCTCACTGTGAATCAATATTTTAATTAACCCATTTCAATCAACCTAACACAAATAAACCAAACTTACTGAATCAATGCAACCAAACTCACTGTGAGACAATGAATCTTCAAAGAAATGAAAAACGAAGTTCGATTTTGGGGTTTCTTCAAAGAAACATCACAAAACTTCAATATAATCGATTAGGGTATACCTCACAGTAAGGCGACCTCGTAGAGGTGGTGGAAGACGAGCGGCAAACATGGCGAAGGCAGATGAACGCAAAGGAGTGACGCGAACGAGCAGTGAATGAACGGCGAATGCAGACGAGCGACGAGCGGCAAACCGAGCGGCGGATGAGCGGCAGACGAGCGGCGGATCAAGTGGCGGATCAAGCAGCGGATGAGTGGTGGATCGAGCGGCGGATGCGAACGTGGTCGCGGGGGCAAGGCGAGCACGAGAGTGTGGAGTTTTTTCTGGGCAAAAATTTCGGAGGGGGGAAGAGGGGTAGGTGGGGAAATTTTCCTTTTTGTACCACCAACAAATTTTCAATTTTTTTTTGAAATTTTCGATCCGAACAGTTGAAAATCATTTTCCTAATTTACCATGTATACACCAACCCCACTTTAGCAGAATGTTTCGAAATGTGTTTCTTGTAGCCGAATGTTTCTGATTGTTGTGTTGGCTTTTGTCAGTTGAATTGTTGTAAACAACTTATTGTTGGAACTCTTCACGTAGCAGTGGCGCACACATTTGGGTGTTATATTAATCTATGCTTTCAACGTTTTCATCCAAAAAAAAAGAAAACTTCTCCATTTGCTCACTTTGAATAGCATGCCATTCCCTTCTAGCTAGATACATCAAAAAGTACTATATAAGATTAGTAGAAATTGGTGAAAAATATGTTGTATTATATATAAGTAACAAAGATTACTCTTCTTTATATAAATGTTACAAGATTTATGACAAACACCACTTACCAATGTGAGACTAAACTCACTTATATTAGATATCCTAATACTTAAATTCTAACACTCTCCTTTAAGTTGAAGAGTCCAACCTAGACTTGAACATAATAAGTTAAACAAAAAAGATATATGATAGACAAAAATTTAAGTAGTAACAATAATGTGTAAGTAAAATACCTAAAGAATTATACATATACTTTTATAAATATAAATTTTATTAATCATCCAATAAAAAAGATTTGATGTAGATTATTAATAAGAGATACTCCACAAATGCTAAAATGGTGTAGATTTTAAATGTAAGGTATTCCAAAAACTTTAAAGTAGTGTGAATTTTTAAATTGAGGTATCTATAAACCCCAATAGAGAAACTATTAGATATTAGATATTAGATAATATGATATAAAACATTTTTCTACCTTTTTTTTTCTCCTTTTCATTTTTTTGATTTTTTTTTACTTCCACTATTTTTTTATATTTTTTGATTTTCTCTCTCTCCTTTTTTCCTTTTTTTCTTCTTCCTCCCCCTTTCTTTCCCTTCTTTTTTTTCCCTTTTCTCTATGCCTTTTCTTCTTCCTCCTCCTCCCCCTTCCCCCTATCTACAACCCTAACGGGTGCAGATGACAATGTCATTGCTGACAGAAATGACGGAGACGATGGTTGTACTACTATCGATGGAGAAAGAAAGATGAAGGGCCGTTGGCGGAAGATAGGTCACAGAAAACAAACCTGCAAAAGAGTCGACGACGAGAGAGATCAATGACTGATGATGTAGACATTGGAAGAGGTCTTGTATGAGAGGAGCAAGAGTTGTGCGGAAGATGCAAGCACTATAAGAGAGAGAAACTATTAGAAAGGGAGAGAGAGAGAACCACAGGAGAGAGAAGCGTCGAGATGTGGGGTTGGAGGGAAGAGAGTGATGGCTACATTCCTTCCTTTCACACAGTTTTTTCTTAAATGAAACTCTCAAAACCTTAGCTTTGATTCCAAATAGAAATTAGTGAAAGATATGTTATATTGTATATTACTGACAAAGATTACATCTCTTTATACAGAGGTTACAAGACTTGTGATAAATACCACTATTTAATGTAAGACTAAACTCAGAAATCTTAATATTTAAACTCTAGCAAGATCAAAAGGAACTTGTGTCAGTGCTGGGCAGAAGATAATTTTCCACATGCTAGGTGACCCACAACTTTCAATAAGGGAGTTGAAAAGACAGCCCTCGCACCATCCTGTGCATAACAACATGCCAAATATATACCATGCTTGGAATTCTCAATAGAATTTGCACACAAAAAGCAACTCATATGTGTAACCCTTGGATCCACACAGTAGACATGGACGTTAAAGAAGGACTCATTCACACACAACCCTCTCATCAATCTAGTAGCCCACCTCAACTCCAACAGACTTATCCATACTAGCTTTACGTCAACATAGTAGCATGTCACATACTCTCGTGCATACCTACATTCATAATTTCATGAAAATAGTAGAATTGCACTGATAAATTCAAATCATGAAAACCAATGCAGGTCATAACCCAATATAAAGCACTGGAAATCCAACCGAATACCTAATCAACTAAATCTGAGAAATAATAACACCTTAACAACAAAAACCCTATCATTATCAGACACAAAACTATCTACAATCTGATACCACATTCAACATAAAACACCAAATCTCAAACTCGACAAATTCCATGAAAATCGATGCAATACACATTACAACGCATTCAAAGAATAGGTACTTTACATACCTACGCAACCAAACGATCCTTGAAAATTTCTTCGATGATCAAAGCACCTGCTTGCGTCGGTCATGACCTTAACCATAACCAAACATCCGAGCTTGAGCCCAAGGATAAGGAGCATCACAGCCATCACTGTTGCTGATCAATTATGTTCATCAACTATCTAGCCACTTCTCCTATATTTGGGGATTCCATTCAATTAAATACTCTTACTAACAACGCACCCATCCTATTTTGAGTGGTACTACGTTATAGCCTCTAGGTATTCTCCTATTAGCTCTTACGATTGATTGAGTGGATCCTGTATTCGGCCACAATTTCATGATTTCTTAAATGAATGGATCCAAGATTCATTGATCAGAAAGTTTACCGCACATCCGCTGCTGTGGCGGAACACCTGATCGTAGAGTTCATGAGGATTGGGGCAGCGCAACCGGGGGGAAACTTAGGTGTCTCCGTCCTTCAAGCTCCTGATCTCGAGAAAACACTTCCATGCCATCCCTTCGTTAGGCCGATTAGGCCTTCCACCCGACACCACTCCCTTTCGTAGCTCTGGTAATCAAACTCCTCAAGCCTCTGCCACCAATACCTCACAGCTTCGTCGATGGGCGTTCGTGCAACAGGCATCACGCCGCGGGGTCAGCGGAGAAAAAATCACTACGCCGTCCATCGCCACGGCCGGCGCAGGCGGAATCGTAGCCGTTTAAGGCGATGTGGACCTCCCAAGCCCAGTAGATTTACTAGGGCCTTTAAGATGGCATACTACTTCACAGTTAGGGTTATAGGGCCAGACCCAACACCTTAATGGGTTTTCCACACGTGATCGTATACATGATTGATAAAAGAATTTTTTTTATCATTTTCTTTGATTGAGAGTTTGAATTTCTAAAAAGTTAAAATTTAAAACATGCAGTAAAATATTAACTATGCCATTTTTTATTTTTCAAAAGTCGATTTTTCTTATTGGTGCCTACGGTAATATTTTCGTAGGTATCTTTAATAAATTCATGGGTAAGTTTTGTATTTAAGGTGAACTTCACTCATTATAAAAAAGAAATACTAAAAACCTTACGTCAAATGTCGTATTTGTTTACACAGTGAAATTAAATAAGATAAAATTTATGTTTTTCAAAAAAAAATTAATTGAGAGGATGATATTTTAAATTTTTTTCGAAAAAATTATTTTTCACTTGATTAAGTCAATTAATTCTAATCCGTTAGGGCTGCTTTTTCCTGGGGAATGGATCGTTGGATTCCTTGTGCACGTGGTCGGCCGAAAAAAAAAAAAAAATTAAAAAAATGTTCGAAATGATAGGCTAGGCTATCCGCTACCAATACTCGTTCAATAAATTTATAAATCGATTTTTTTTTTTCGAAAAATAACCGATAACATTCCTGACCTGGATTAAATAGTACTTGAATATTTCAATTTTCAAATTTTCAATTTCTACTGTTTTTTTTTTTGTATTGACTTATATCCAAATCTTTTTTTATTAACCTAATTAGTTGTGTTTTTTATAACTGAAATTCTGAAATCTTGATTTATACATCTTAATTATTATCATCGTAATACTTAAAGAAAGCAACAACAACAATAAACAACACTAATTTCTTCTTCAAAGTGATCAATAACTGCCTGACGACGGCTTGAGTAGGCTTAACTCGGTGTAGATTTTAATTTTACCGGTTTGTTATGTAAATCCGTCAATTTAATCCGTAAAATAAGAGGAATGAGTTATGCTAATTTCGTTTGGTGAGTAAATGTAAATAATAAACATATTTCTTGTATGGTCAGGCTTATGTACGATCAAGATTAAACATGATAATTTGTTAGAATAATTTATGTTAATAAATATAAGAAATAAATTAGATGTAGCATATAAAAAATCTTTTTATTCGATGTTAATTAATTTTAAGATGAAATTTTAACGTAATATTAAAAAATATTTGTAAATATAAAAATAAAAATAAATAAAGGAAAGTGTTAAAATAGATTCGTTTCCATAAATGAATAAACTAGATTTAATATATACATAAATAACTTTTTCTGTGTGTTTGATAATTGTAAAAAATATGTAAAATAATAAAAAAAATATATTAAAATTGTGTCAAGTCTAATGACACGATCTACCGTTAAAAATTAATGAACGTAATTCACCCCAAATTTCAGTATGCTGATGCTATTTATTTTGAATAATTGTTACGTCATCAGCATTCGAATACCATAAATATAAAACAAATCCGTGGTAATTCTTCAAAATTTTCGATGCGAATGTATACCTATCTAATCTATTTAGGCATTTAGCAATACTCACCGCAATCTTTCGTCGTTCCCCCAATTTTTTGAGATTAGATAACCGCTGCTTTCTCCACCTCTCTCTCCCTCTCTCTCTCTCTCTCTCTCCCTCCCTCTTTCTTTCTCTGTGTCTGTCTCTCTCTTCTCCCCGGGTCCGCCGTCGCTCTTCACCCCTCGACACCGCCTCCTCTCCCCGACCGCCGCCTCCAAATCGTACCCATAGGTCGCTGATCCCCCAGGCGCTCGCTGATTCGCCCTTGTTTCTGCAACAAAATCCATTCCGTCCCCAGCACAGACAAGAAATAAACAAAATAGCACAAAACCGTCCAATTCTTCCTCCCTCCCTACCTTTTCCTCCGCTGGCTTGGGGCTCGCGCCGGCCGAGGTGGGGGTGTAGCATAGATGTACACCTCAGTTCCCGCTTATCGGACACCAATCTATTGCTTGCCATCGTTTTTTGGATCTTTTTGATCGTCATTTCTGTTTTCCGAGGTAATCGGTTATATCTGCATCGTTTGCTCCCTGCGTCTGTGGTTCCGGCGAAGCTATTTTTCCCGCGTGTTCGTCCGTGGGTTCTGTGGGGTTTTTGCGTTCGATTTAGTCATTTGGTGCCCTTCTTCAATCGACACGGTTGGGTACGTGCTTCAGAGGGGCCTGTACGGCCTGCCCCGGGGTTGCTGGTTGTGTTGAGTGGTCCGATCTGGTGTCGAGGGTATTGGATTTGATCTTTTGGACGGTTGATCGGGTGGGGTGGGGGAAGTGAGATGTTTATGGCGGTTCTATGATTGGATTCCCATTGATTAGGATTAGCCTTTGTTTGCTCTGTTTCTTTTCTTTCTTTCCAAGGTTTTTGGTGGATTCTGCTTCACATGCGGAGGGTTATGTTCATTGCTCCCAAGCTCTGTACTTCGTGCTAGAGTTTCAATATTGCTTGTTCTGGCAGTAGCTGTTCGTTTTGTTTTTCCGTGACTTATTGGTTTCTACTTCATGTCTTTTCTAGTGAAAAAGTATGGCTTTTACTGTTAATTTCCGTTAAATTAAGCCTGAATTGACTAATGAGCGTAGCAATGCATATCATATTAAAATGAGAGGCCTTGAACCGAATTAATTGTTATCATCTCCTCATTATTGCATTGTTGAATCAGGATAGACGGCTGATATAATCTGTGTGCCAAGAGAATGTCGAACTTCAATAACTATGGCAAGAAGATGAATACTGGTTACGATCTGAATGAAGAAGCCACCGAAAATGATTTGGAGGATATGTATGTTCCTGGTGAGAATGCAGAGATAGAAGATAGTTCCAGCGATAAGGATGGTGTAATGAAGTCAGAGGAGCAAGGTCAATGTGATGAGGAACCTGCTGGTGCTTGTCCAGAATCACAGGATGAGGTACCAGACGGTAATGCTATTTGTGAGATAGGAAGGAGAACACCAGTAGTTGGAAAATGGGGCTCCTCGTTCTGGAAGGATTGCCAGCCCTTTTGGGATTCAAAAAACACCGAATGTAATATACAAGTGGGATCCGATGGAAATTATTCAGAGGATTATGAAAGAGAAAAGGATGGTGAAGAAGAAGAAACACACAGGGGCCAAGATGACGTACCAGAAGATGAGATGCTATCTGATGAATACTATGAGCAGGATGGAGATGATCAAAGTGATTCTTTGCACGTAAGGGAAGTGAGTCGGCCTAGTACTTCCAGTCTAAGTCTGCCAATGAAGCAGGTTTCCAAAAAAGACAACATCTCAAGGAGTAAAAACATCCCAAAGTATGATGAGTATGATTATGAAGATGATGACGACGATGAAGATGATGATGGTAAGTTGGTTTAAGGAAAGCACAATGTTGAGAAAATTACCATGCAACAATCCATAGCAAAGCACATGGTTGCTTGCTGAGCTTTACAACCTGTTGCTGATATCTGGATTGATTAGTATTCAATAAATTGTAGATTTTTTTGATCTTTATGAACACCATTATAAATACAATAACTTGTCTAAATACGACTCCCATTCTTCTGTAAAATACTGCATGGAAGACGCCCTTTTCATCCTGCCCCCTCATTGACATTCTACTATAAGTGAAACCAAGGGAAAATTATTAAAGTCAGGCTGCAGATAATCTCTTGATGCTCTATGTCATGGTTGTTAGGGTGGGTGCCTAGGCTCCTACTCTACCTAGACATTTTTTGGGCAATGCTCAGGTATGCCTAGTGCATTGTGAGACTTAACTAGATCTTCGTTGGGTCTGATTAGACATCCAAAAAGATATAATATGTAAGGTATTTTTTTAATGCTTTCTAACAAAATATTTTTATTTCAGTATCATTTAGATTTTGTATATCTTACTTTGTTATTGTTTATTGACTTTTATCATGATTTTTAAAAATCATATTGTTGTGTTTGCTGTTTACACATTTTTACAAGTTAGTTTATACTATTTATTTATGTATTTTTATTTATATATTTATATAAATATATTTGTAGGATTCATATTCATGAGGGATTCACAAATTTTTTTGGTTGGCTATCTAGCAAACACTTTTCCTTATCCTTTATCTGGGATTGGATCAACCATGAAAGGATGAACCTACATGGGTGAAGAAAAGATTTAAATTTATGTAATTTAACAAAAAAATTGATGATAGATAGAAATACATGAAAGAAAAGGATTTATATGATTGACCTAATGTAGTGGGATTATATTTTTAATTGTTGTTGCATATATAAAAATAAGTATAAATATATTAATAACTGTATATATGCATATTTTAAAATAAAAACATATATTAATATGGGCCCCTCTGTAGTTTACTGTTTGGGCACCTTAATAACCTTGCTCCATATGGATCTACTGTTTAGCAGATGTGATACTTTTCATGTTTAATTCGCATTAGGTTGTCTAAGTAAGAGTTCAAATTTAAGATGCAATGACTTGCCTTTGACTAGTATTTTTTATTTTTGCTCCACCCCCATAGCTTAACATGTAGCAAATATAAAGGATTATTTCTTGTTCATTTGGATCACATGGAAAATTTTCAATGCATTGTGTTTCAATATTTTGAGTTCAGAGTTCAAATTTATCAGCTAGAATCATTAGAACTCAACAAATTTATAAAATAATTTGTGCAATATTACAAGGAATTGGATGATTGTTCATTTAAACATGGAAAACCTCTTATCTGTGCATATAATGAAATTTATGCAAAAAACTTGATCACACCATGTTTTCCATTTTCCAAAAACCAAGACAGTTTGGTCTAAAAAAGTTAAAATGGCATTTAAGCCCCAATGCACATGATTCGGTTTTTTTCATAGTCATGTTTCTATTTTTCATGCAGAAGATGATCCCGATGATGCTGATTTCAACCCTGATTTTGGCGAGCTCACAGTAGGCTCAAAGAAGAAGGTACTTTTAAGCATATTTTAGATGGAATGTCTTGCTTTTGTTTGTTCACACCTGAACCTTTGAAGGTAATTTACATTTAAGGTATCCAAGTTCATATGTTCTCATCTTCAAAAACTAATGCACTTAGTTTTGCAGGCCTTCAAATTTTGTTAAGATGGATTGTGAGTCAGTTGAAGTTATGTTGAATTTGTATCTGGATCTCATGCTAAAATTACTTTTGATATTGTAGCTTCTAATCTGCATTTTAATCCCTTTATGCATCATAGTAGTTCAAGGAAGTTATCGCAGAACTTTCATTATAAGTTTATTTTCTCTGTTAATTCTAGTTTCATTGTGCTGATTGCATTATTCTTTGGAATGACTTGCTACCATATAAAAATGTCAGGTAAAGCCATTTATGGATAATGATGATTATGAGGATGAAGCCGATGAAGATGAGGAAGATGATGATGATGAGTTCGACATGTCAGATGAAAGTGATATGGATTTTAGCGATAATCGTCGTCGCAATTTAAGGCGTAAAATTCAACCCAAGTCACATCCAACAAGACAGAAGAGACAAATCCCTGCACAAAATCGTCGAAAGAAAGGAAAAATATCTTCAGATGAAGAAGAGGACTCGTCTGCAAAGGATTCAGAACGGGAAAGTGAGGAAGATTTCACTCACAGGACCAGGAAACCCACACAACTGTCCAAGAAGACTGCTAACCGATCAACTTTTACTGTAAACCCAACTGGATATGAGAACAATGAGATCAGGACTTCCAGTAGGTCGGTTAGGAAGGTATCATATGCTGAGAGTGAGGAGAGTGAAGGGATTGATGAAGAAAAAACAAACAGGTCTCAAAAGGTAAGTAATTTTCTCCAAAGAACCTTATGAACTTGTAACAACTAGATTTATGCACTGACATTGTCTCAATTTTGTAACATCCATAAGATGTTAAGGTTCAATTGTCCAAGCTCTCTTGATTTTAAAAGAGGAAAAAGAGATATAAAGATAAATGCATGATTATCCCAACTTTAGTTATTTACATTTGGAAAGACTTCTAGAATTGAAGGTTGCTCGAGAGCAAGCTTTCCTTCACATCTGGCTCCTAAATCTGATATCAAATGTTTATACTGGGTCAGTAGATGCATCTGTGGAAAACTTTGTTCTACTCCTGTGAGAACCAAAATCCTAGATTGGAGCTCATATAAGATATTCCATTTTTAATACAAAAGTGCTTCATTCGTTTTGAAACTGAAGCCAATTCTTTTCCTTTTTTTTCTCATAGATGGGCATCTTAAATGTATGGTTTATTGTCCGTGTAGAATGATGATGGTCTATATTTGTTTGATTTTCAAATTAGGGATCATTAGAGGATGCTGAAGAGGATGATGGAGATTCCATTGAGAAAGTGCTTTGGCACCAGCCAAGGGGAATATCCGAAGAAGCCATAAAGAACAACAGATCCATTCAGCCTGTTGTTTTGGGTTATATTCTTGATTCTGATATAGATTGGAATGACATTGAGTTCTATGTCAAATGGAAAGGCCAGTCTTATTTACACTGCCAATGGAAAGCTTATGCTGAACTCCAAAATGTAAAGTATCAACCTTTCGTTGTGGATTACTTGGGGGTTTTCCTTTTTTTGCAATTAAGTTTCATTTATTTCTTAAATCATCATAATAAATTTGAATGGCTTATGCTGCTCAAAAATGTGGTTTATATGCTTCAAAAATATGGTATACAGCTTACTGGCTTCAAGAAGGTCTTGAATTACATGAAAAGAGTGAATGAAGAAAGAAGAATGAAAAATATTCTTTCACGAGAAGAGGTACTCTTACCAGAACAAATATTACCTTTTTTGGCTTGCTGATGATGAAATATCAAATTTCCACATGTTCCAGCTTATCAATAGTGATGTTGGCAATATCATTTTCTATCCAATTTTGATCAAAAATTGAATATAAATACACGTGCATCACTCATTCTGAAAGTGATATGATATGTTTGTCCGATGCTGATTGAATTCAATTTAAGCTATGAAGTTTGTCTGGTTAAAGTGCACATCAAGATACACCCTCATCTATAGTGCTGAGTGGTTCCTTGATCTGGATTATGGTTATGATTTTGATAGTTGCATTCATGATTTTTTTTGAAAATAACAGATCATGTTTCATAAAATCATAGAAAGTACAAAAAATGGAAAAGCAAGGCAACAACTGATATCAACATGATAGTGAAATAAAGGAACCAAGATAGACAAAAGCACAAACAAACAATTTATTCCCAAAAGGAATAAACTAACAAAAGAAAAACAATCAGTCATGTTGTTGAAAGGAGCACACCCAGCAAAGCCATTCTATTCATGTCCCAAAATGATTGGTGACTTTCGGGATCAGTCATGACCCATTCAATGACATGATAATTTTTCCATTCCAACTGGAAAATTTATAGGGATTTGCCAGTGATGGTGCAATGGTCTCCTCCTTTCCATCTGCACCACCAACTGTTCAAAGGCAGCAACCACTAGCTCCTTTTGTGCTTTCCTTCCAACCGCTAATTAGATTTATTCTCTATGGGTTTGAGTGTTTGATTGTTTGTTTGTTCTCCACTTTCTATCATTTTATTGTCCCTTATTTTTACCATCTTGATAATCCCCTTGTAGTCTTTTTGCTACCTCAATGAATTTGCTATTTTACTTGAAAAAAATAGCCCTTCTAGATGGTAAATTGATAACCAGTTATAGCGTTGAAAACACTGAAAGCACATATTCAAGATAGCTATCATTGACAGAAAGACTTTGTTCATGTTCTTTTTACCGGTCACTTTTCAGTTTCTTCAAAATTCTATTGATGATGTCTTCTCTCTTGATAAGACTCGTCCTGCAAATTTTTTAAAAAATGGAGAGGATGGTTTCAGCTCTTCAACTCCTACAGCCTCTGTTGATTTCTGTTTTTTCATTTCTCTTTTATTGATATTTTCAGTTTTCTTTTGTTTACAAGGCACAAAGACCTCCTTAGACCTTTGTTTTTTGTAAATTTATTTTGAATAAAGCAAGTATTCTTGACAGATGATATATGTTGTTCAAATTTAATATTTTTTCGAAAAGATTAAAAAAAATCAAAATTCAATGAATTATAAGACACTACTCAAGAACTGAAATTTGTATTTAATGATCCTTATGGTGAATACGCTCAAGGAGTGATTGTGCAATCCATTTTCTCTTTAATTCTGCAGTTAATTTTTATGAATGATTAAGTCTTGCATCTGATGATTTCTACAGGCTGAGGTTCATGATGTGAGCAAAGAAATGGAACTAGATCTTCTTAAACAGTATAGTCAGGTTGATTACTCATTTTATCGTTCACATCATCATATATACTACTCTTGCCATTTTTGCTTCTGATGTTTGTCAAAACATAGGTGGAAAGAATCTTTGCTGACAGGATTGGCAAATCCAACCCTGATGAAGTTGTGATTGAGTATTTAGTCAAATGGCAAGGATTATCTTATGCCGAGGCAACCTGGTAACAATAGGCTTGCTAGTTTTTTAACCAACATTTTGTGCTAATTGTCTTCTATACATTATTAGTGAATGGTTAGGACACCTTTTCTAGCTACATATTCATATTTATTCCTAATTTAATTTTCAATTTTATTGTAGGGAGAAGGATACAGATATTTCTTTTGCTCAAGATGCCATTGATGAATACAAGGTATTCTTGTCTTCATCACATGATTTGCCAAATCTTTTTTTTTGATTTCTTTGACATTTAGTACATACACGTCCATCTATGTTCAATATATAGTAGGCAACTAAAAGAGTTCTTAAAAGTTAAGTCAAATTTTGGAAGATGTTTGAAAACACTTAAGCTTCATTTGGTTGGAATCAAGACAAGAATACCACTTCCATATGGTATCAGAGCACCAGGTCTTGGGCCCTCCCTCTCACTGAATTTACACGTGCTGTACACGTGCGAAGGAGTGTTGGAGTATAGTCCCATATCAGGTATTTTGCTGATGATAACTGAACTTATAACATAGTAAGATATCCTTTCTACAACTTAGTTGAGTTTTGTAGTATATAGGGTATTGTCTTCACAAGTTGATTGTGATAAATTTGAAACAGACGTTTTTGACTTTAACAGATTGTGGCCACAATCCACTCAGTTTTGCACAATGTATATGAACGTGAAATGATGTAATCCTATAATTGGCTCACTAGTCGATTATGATATTTTATGCCAAATAATGGAATGTTTTTACCTTGGACAAGGTGTCAGTGCAAGTTTCTTAAATCTTAGACAAATAGGATTACGAACAGTGATTGAAAATTGATCCAAAATCTGCAAGTTTTTGGTCTCATCCACATTGATATGTGATTCAGATTATCTATAATCTTTGCTAGCATAAATTCCAACCATATGAAGCCTTGGTGTGATATCAATAAATGAACTAATTTGAGAAGGGGAAGCAAATGCTGCGATAATGAACTAATTTGCTCAAGGTGCATCAATGAATACAAGCTATTATTACCTTCATCATATAGTTTTCCATCTGTTTTCTTTGTTTCCTTGAATTGTATGATATTTAGTGCATTTACATGTCATTTTTGTTTGATAGTACATAATAGGCAACTAAGTTTGTTCAAAAGTTAGCAAAGACAAAATTTGGATATATATGGCTGTATGAAGACCATTGTGTGATACTAATAAATGAACTAATTTTATGGGTAACACCAATTCTTATTGAGAGCAAGATATTTCTAAATTGTTTGTCTATTCTTAAATAAAATATCCTTATGGGTGTGCAGGCCTCCTCTTTCTCGTTTTTAATGATATTATTCTTATTATCACTCTAAAAGATCCTTATGCTTACCTTTAAAAAAGGGAGGCAAAGGTGGTAAATGGAGATAGAGAATTTAGGGCTTCTGGGGCTCCAAACAATTAGGACACAGGGACTATGCCTTCATGGTGAACAAGCAAATTCAGTCATCATTGACCAGTTAAGAAAACTATTGTCTAAACCTGTTCTATGTTGGCCTAAATGGAAGCTGAGGCATCTACCGCAATTGACAAGGAAAGAGGGAGACTGCTGATGGAGCAATTCTTAGGGCTGAAATTTTGTAGGTAGTGTAGGATCTAATGGGAAAATTCTCCATGATTGGATGGATTTCTTGTGAGCTTCTTTAAACAGTTTTTCGGTTTTGTGGTTTCTCAGATTGGAAAAGATGTTTGGTGAATTGTGCTACAAAAATTCTAGATGTGTTATGATTACCAACTCTTCCTTTTCCTGGTCCCAAAGTTATTTGAAGCTAATCAGTCACTGAACCCAACTATGAAGCTCTTCGCTCTTCTGAATACTGGAGTGCTGCAGGTTGTAGACAACTTGGTCAGCTCAATGCAGACACTTTTCATGCAATGAAGGAGGTTGATGAATGGATTTGTTTTAGCTAAATAGAATTTAGGGGACTGTAACAATAGGAAATTGCGAGGGTTCATATGCAAGATTGACTTCTAAAAGATTTTTTAGAGCATCAGTTGGAATTTCTTATTTGAGGCTCTTTATGCTTATCCTTTTCCAGCCAAATGGTAGCCTGGATATCAATTGTTCTCTACTTGGCATCAACATCATTATCGATTACCATTTTCCAACCAATCCACAAATTATAATTTTTGTGATTTCTATTCCCTCAAGAATCTCTAGTGTGAGAGGGAGGCAAAATGGTAGCCTGCTTGAATGAGACTAGTTATAAAACATATATTTTAGTTTTTTTTATTTCCAACCCCTCAAGAATTCCTAGTGCGAGAGGGAGGCAAGGTGGTTGCCTTATTGAGGTAATGAGACTAATTTTAAAATAAAAATAAAACATATATAAATTGGAAATAATGTTTTATACATTAAACTTCATGTTAATGTAATAAAGATTATAAAATGTTACATGCAAAAGTCTTGGACATTATGATCAGAAGATGAAGCTCATGCCTGTTCTTGACTTGCTTGTTGTGCCATGTAATTGTGATGCAATGAATGGTGCTATCCTTTTTTATCCTTTACTCTATTTAGATCAACCAACATTCACAAACTATAAGTAGAGTATTTCCATGTGTATCTGGAAATAACCATTTTAAGTGTTATCTATCACAAGTTGTTTTGTGAGAAATATTCTATGTACTTGTAGATTTTCCACCTTGATGGATGATGTTATCATTTATCCATTCATTGTTTGACTGATAGGCTCGGGAAGCTGAAATGACCGTCCAAGGAAAAACAGTTGATTTCCAGCGAAAGAAAAGCAAAGGTTTTTTTCCTTTTCCTTTCATGTTTTTCCCTACTTAAGGGAGATTTGTGCTTTTAGAAATTGTGGGAAATGATGTTAAATGGTAGAAAATAATAGGTCAAAATTTTCACCATTTCTTATAATTTCTCACCATTACCAAAAGCACAAACCCCCCCTTATTTCCAAGGTGGTTTCTGTTTGTATGTTTTATTGTGAACACTGAACCATATCAAATATGATGCCTATTTTCTCAAACTTTTTCTTTGAATGTTTATGTGATTCTAGATATTTATATTGGACCATTAAATCTACATGTGAAATAAAGGTTCTTCAGGGTAGGACATGGTAAAGGGTTCTTGGACTTCAAAGAAAACTTAGCAATAAAGCCATGTGAAATATGGATTTTCATGTCTAGATATTCATTCTCTGCTAAAATATATTTAGACATTCATTCCAGGTTTTCTGAACCTGATGTCTATTCAATTGGTGGTCTGCAGTTTGAGATGTTGGGATACGTAATTATTGTGTAAGCATTTTGCTGTTTAACCACCTGGGCAATGGATCTTCTCAATATTCAATATTGGTGGTAGCCTTTATGCACATTATTTATCATCACTTCCATGAGGTGGAAAATTCATGGCCTAGACCCTTGCAAAAAGGGACTCAGGGGTTTCCTCCTCCTCCTCCTCCTCCTCCTCCTCTTCTTCTTCTTCTTCTTCTTTTATGTTTACCTTCACAAGCTTGATACCAAGGGTCCAGTAATTTAATAGCATATTACTAGCATCTTCTTCTTTTAATCCTTCTATTTTATCTTCGTTGGATAAAATTGTTTTCTGATGAGTATTTGCTATTAGTTTTGCATACATTCTATTTTATGTGATTGTGGTTTCATTTTTCTACCATAATCATCATCATTCGTTTTTATGCACTTATTTCATTTAATGTTATATCCTTGTTGTTTTGAATTTGAAAGTATTTCTGCATTCCAGCTATTTTGCGAAAGCTTAATGAACAGCCTGAATGGTTAAAAGGTGGTGAACTTCGGGATTATCAGCTTGAAGGCCTGAACTTTCTTGTTAACAGGTCAGTTCATGTTTCTTTTATAGATTTGATTGGTTAATAAAAACTTGTGTTATTCTTATTTCTTTTCTCTTTCCCGCAGTTGGAGGAATGACACTAATGTTATTTTGGCTGATGAAATGGGTTTAGGCAAAACTGTTCAGTCAGTTTCAATGCTTGGTTTCTTGCAGGTCAGATTCATTGGGTGTTAGATATATCTATGTAATGTTTCAGAAATATCTTGTTATCATCATCATTTGCTGACGTCCTATTTCTCCATCTTTCAGAATGCACAACAAATACATGGTCCTTTTCTTGTGGTTGTCCCGTTGTCAACTTTATCAAATTGGGCAAAGGAATTCCGGAAGTGGTTGCCTGATATGAACATAATTGTCTATGTTGGAACACGTGCAAGTCGAGAGGCAAGTGATTATCTGCATTCATCATATGAACTTCTAGAATGAAGTGAATATCATCAAATTTTTCTGTGTAATTTTTTTCCCTTTTTTGGTCAATCAATAATTTAATGAAGATGATATGGTTGCCGTATATCATTGATAACTGATTTTGTAAATGTTTTCTTCAGTTAGAAGATAAATAATTTTTAAACCAATGGAAAGAGATTCATTTCATTTACTATGACCTAGCTTGAAAGCAAACATTTGCCTTGATATTATACTCCAAATAGAAAAGCTAGGCTATTTTGAATTCCTACATTAAATAAGATAATGCAGTACATGCCATCGTAATGATAAGCCATTGTTTGAACTAGAGTATTAGTAAATACTGTATTAAGATTATGTGTGTTGCCGGTTTAATTCTATGTTGCTAGTGTTGTAATTATCGTATCTTTGTAGCTACTATATATAGAGGTATTTTCTTGGTTAATATCAATTACTTGTATCCATCTCTTGTGTTTTTACATGGTATCAAAATTTAGGATTTGAGAGTTATTTAGATAAAAATGTTTAGGGGGAGATAATCCCTAGCTATCATCTCCTCCCTTCCATCATTGCCATCTTTTTTTTAGTCTATTTTTGTCTAGTAATCAGTTTTTTTAAGTCTATTACATATTCTCTTTTCCTCCACTAAAACCCTAACTTATCTCTTCCACTGCCATTGGCACTCCTCCCTTGTGTACCTCCAAGCTGTCAATGCATCCTCTATCATGCTTGTTAGCAGCGACTGCCACTACTACAATTTGCCCCACTGTATCTGTCATTGACACCCACCTCTGGTGCCACCCATTTAATTAGAGTCGGTCCTTTGTCTTGTGTTGCATGTTTTGCTTGTGGTTGCCACATCTTACCTGCTTGTTTTCTATCGTGGAAATGGGGAAGTGGTACCCAATTGTTGATGCTATCTATTGGCTATAGATAATTGCAAGAGGCAGTTCTGGGGACTCATCATTGAGAAGAATTGTGCTCCAATAATGCTTCACATTGTGTGGCACTCTGCAGCGACTTAAGATGTGAAGACCAAGACTAGAGGGCCATTAGGGACCATGAAGTAGTTGGGTGATCTACTCATACGACCCATAATGGGCTTGAAATTGTTGTCAGGCCACTCCATCCATTGCTAGTAGTAGCTCCCCTATCCCTCTTGTTGATTCCTTGTCCTTGGGAATTTTACGAGTAAGAGACTGATGGAGAAGGGCATGAGTGGATGCATGCACTATTTAAAGAAAAAGGGAAAAAGGGCGAGAAAGAAAAGAAAGAGAGAAGGAGAAAGAGAGAAGGAGAAAGAGAAAAGGAAAAAAAGAGAAAAAATAAAAAAAAGTTGAAGCTTAGATCACATCTATTTACTTGTCTTTAATTGTTGAGGATAGATTACATTTGTCTTTATGTTTTACTGCCTTAGATTGTATCATTCAATGACTAATCATCTACTATTTAAGATATAGTTCTTGTATTTATCTCAGATTATTTTTTGTTCTTTATGTTTTTCTGTGGGTTTTTTTATTATTATTATGTTTTTCTGTGTATCTGTTATTTTGTTTATGTTTGAGTTTGTTGATTTGTTATTAGTTCCATTGCAAGCTTGATGTTTCAACGTGAGGAGTATTAGAGTAAATCATGTATTAAGAGTAATGTGTGTGTAGTGGGTTTAGTTTTACATTAGAGTGTTGTAACGATCATGTCCTTACAATCCCTATATTTAGAGGCATTGTTTTTGCTAATACCAATTACTGCAGAGTATCAAAATGGATTTTATACCATTGAAGTTTTGTGTCCACTTCATGCTTCTCTAGATCTACTAGGAGAGATTGAAATCGATATCTCTTCAACTTTATATATCAACTGCCTTTTATTCAAATGTTTAATCAATCTTACAGTTATTTTCCTAAGCACAATTATGGGAAATATTATTGTATTGGTAAATGTTTGGCATGTTATAACCTAGTGCTGTTTCATTCAAGTTTTTGATATTTTTAAAATTTTATGAGAGTGTATTTGGAAATTCAGCCAATTTTCATAGTTTCTTCTTCATGTTATACCCTAGTGCTGTTTCACCCAAATCTTCTCCTTGGCTTTAAATTGGACATGCATCATATATAAGCATTATTAAAAATGCCATAACATGGTTCACAGCTGTATTTTTATTTGGTTCAGAACTTAATTTCTATGTTTTTAACTATTTTTTCATATATTCTACTGCTTTGTTTTCCATGTTTGCTTTCTAAACTATTTTTTCTGAATGCTAATTTAGTTAATGCTTCTTTCATCCTTTGTTTCAGGTTTGTCAACTGCACGAATTTCCCACAAGCAATAAGGGTGGAAGAAGTATCAAATTCAATACTTTATTGACTACTTATGAAGTAATATTAAAGGATAAAGCTATATTATCCAAAGTCAAGTGGAACTATCTGATGGTTGATGAAGCACATAGGTTAAAAAATAGCGAGGCATCCTTGTATACTACTCTTTCAGTATGATCTTTTCTCTTAACATTTTTTGTTCAATGATTTGCCATTTTAAACTTCATTGTTGTGTCTAATCATTAACTTTTCTTGCTTTAGGAATTCAGCACCAAGAACAAGTTGCTTATCACTGGTACCCCATTACAAAACAGTGTGGAAGAGCTATGGTGATTTTTCTTTGTATTTTCTGAATGTAGTTAGCAGTGCACATTTATATCCTAAATTTTTGTTGAGGTGTATTATTGAATAGCAAATAATTTTAGTCAATGGTAACAAATCTGAAAAAAGTTCTGGCTTGTTCTACCATTGGATTGGGTCATGGTGAATGAACTTAATGACGATGGACCTAGTCAAGTAGGTTACAATAGCAACATATCAAGTGCCACATTTTGTTTTTAATTCTCCTAATCCATTAATGGCAGACAATGAACTATGGGTAATTGCATCACGTGAGTTATTTCAAAGTGAAAAATTACATTTGATCTTGTATTATTTTTATGGTGATGCAAATGAAATTTGCAACTAGTTAATGTGTCTCCGAAGTGAAAGATGCAACCTTTTACAATTAATTGCATAGACGAGGATAAGAGCATATTGCTGTGTTTATTTTAGAAACCATGAGAAATAGGATTTTTAATGTTTACTTTTTTGAGGGAAAATCACTTGTATGAAGTTAGTCTGTTATAGGCTTAAAGTATGGTAACATTTGATGGATACCAAATGTTTAAATCTTAATCTTTATGTCAAACAATTGGATGGTGGGGCTTGCAATTAGAAAGAAACACGTGTAATAGATAGTTATTTATATCAATAGATATGATCCTATTTATTAGAGGGTTAGATTTTCCTAGATGTGCCTCTAGGAAATTCTCTTAGGTGTCTCATTTAGTATTTTTGGACTTGTGTGATGCCATGGATGGTCCTCATTCGCCCAAAAGAGTTGTTGGGGAGAGGCATTACGGGGATTACACCACTTATATTGGGAGTGGTGATAAGTGACAGAGGAAAAAACATCACCATAACAGGGTCTTGAATCTCTATATCATCAAGAAAATCACTAAGGGGGTGTTTGTGTCAAGGAAACCAAAAGAAATTGAAACCACTAGTTTAAGGAAACCATTGGAAAATGAAACCACTAGATTTTATTTTCCTTTTGACTCCAACAAGGTGTTTGTGCATATGTGGAAACCCAAAAATATTTTCCTTTCAAGTTTCATTCTTTTAGGTGGGAAACTAAAGGAAAATTTTCAAGGATTGTGATGGAAAAAAAGAGAATTTATTTTCCATTGGAAAGCAGACACAAATTAGTGCTATGAACTCATGCTAGAAATTGTAGTTAGGTGACAATCCTTACTAGTCACAATGCATGGGGAAGGAAAGGAAGAGTTGGTAGACAAGGATGTTTTGGTGGGGAGGAGGTAGTTGCACAGATGGGTTTTGGGAGGAAGAAAGGAAGTTAAATCTAACTCTTTAAATCTCAGCCATCAAATTTATTTAGGATGACTAATCTCAACCATTCATGGACATTGGAGAGACACTAGGAAAAAAGCCTAGAGGAGCCTTTTAGTTTTACATGCATAAAAAAATGAGCACGACCAAGTCAATTTAGATGATTTTTTCATAGAAGAAGATTACTCAATTGTATAATAGTTGATTAATATGTATGTGAAGTCATGGCTGTTTCCATTTTTCTTTCAATACAATAAGATGGATGCAACTAGTAACTTAGAAAGATACAAGTAATATATTGAGTAATCTACATTATTAAACAAGGACATTCAACCCCACCTCAAAAGCATTTTTTATATTCAACTCCCCTTGAAAAGAAGTAGTGGATGATCTTATACTACTTGGTTAGGAATTGTTAAAAAAGATTTGAATTTATGTTATGTAGTTGAAAATTTGATCATAGATAAAAATGTGGAATAAAAAAATTAATGTGGTTGACCTCACATGATAGTATTATGGTATGGATTGTTGGTTAATTTCCTCACTCTATATATATTGAGTATTTGTAAATTATTGGACCTCACTCTATATATGAAAGTTCATTTCTTTATAGTTGGTCCCAAGATTGGAAAAAAGAGGAGGGTTAGTGCTATAGGTGGAAAACTAGTTGTAAAAATTTGTCAAACCCCTTATGAACATTTTTCTCAAAAATAATTTGTTTGGGTGTAACACTCTTAATGATTAATTGTGTAGAACCTCAGGTGTAATGAAACAAAGCAAGAACCTCAGTTGCAATGAAACAAAAACAAGAGAGAAGCATTGCACACTTTGGGTGTAATGTTCTTGTTGAAATAGCCTCACATTGGTTACAATAGGGATTAAACTTTTGCTTATATGATGATGAACCTTTTCACTCATTATTAATTGGTTTTAAAATAATATTTTAACATTAAAGTTGATGGCTTATTTAATGTTTTAGGGCTTTGCTTCATTTTCTTGATCGTGGGAAGTTCAGCAACAAGGATGTTTTTGTTGAGAATTACAAGAATTTAAGTTCTTTCAATGAAACAGAGGTACATGGCTGCTATATTTTGTTGGTGAACCTCCAAATGAATGCTTCAGGCTTTGTTCCTGATATTTATGCTTGCCAACTTCGAAGTATTTCTTTATGTAGCTTGCAAATCTTCATCAAGAGTTGAGGCCTCACATTCTTCGACGAGTTATCAAGGATGTAGAGAAATCGTTGCCTCCAAAAATTGAACGCATTCTCCGTGTTGAAATGTCTCCTCTCCAGAAACAGTAAATTCACCACTAAGATATTTCCATATATGTTGTATTCTGGACAGCATTTGATCTTTTGCCGTGTTCTTTTTCCAAGGTACTATAAGTGGATATTGGAACGCAATTTTGAAAATCTAAATAAAGGTGTCCGTGGGAATCAGGTTCGGTGATGGTTCATATGCCTTGCTGTTACTTTGTTATTTTGCACATTTCACATTAATTTATACCATTCTAAAATTTCTTTCAAATCTGCAGGTTTCACTTCTGAATATTGTGGTTGAGCTGAAGAAATGCTGCAACCATCCTTTCCTATTTGAAAGTGCAGATCATGGTTATGGTGGTGATATCAATATTAGTGATAGTAACAAAGTTGAACGAATAGTTTTGAGCAGTGGCAAGCTAGTAATTCTTGACAAACTGCTTACTCGTTTGCGGGAGACTAATCACCGTGTTCTCATATTTTCTCAGGTTTGTTCATTAAGGCTTGGAAGTTGTTTAAATAGTCTGCATGCTAGGCTTTTAGATTAATGAAAGATCTCCTATATAAGTGAAACATAAAACTTATTTAAGATTCATGGAAATATATTTCAGATTCTGTGTTTAATTCTTCAGTTGATATCATGGAGCTTCCATTCACTCTATTCCCCAATTGTAGGTCTGTAATTGGGGAATAGAATGAGTTTAGATCCATTCCAATACCCTCTAAAATCTAAACCTTATAGGTCAAAGGTGAGTATACATTGACACTGTTTAAAAGTTAGACAATTGTGTTCATAATTAGATAGTGACCAAAGTTAAAATGACAGTTCTTCTAATATATTTACAATGTATAATGTACTAATAGACTGATTCATCAAGTTCTCAAATTAATAATAATAGTGATAATTATAATTTATCCATAATTAAAATATTTATAATAACAAAAAGAAAGAACAATAGAATCCCAACTAAGTTGATGAAAGTAACATTCTTAACTTTAGAATTGCCAATAACCAATAGGAAACATCTAAGAAAAACTATATCATAGACATCAAGCATTACTTTTGATAATACAAGGGAATCCAAAATGATCATTCTTGTTCTTCCTTTTTGAAAAAATAAGGTTAACATTCACAAGAGAGGTTATATCAAAGTTGAAGTACATGGTGAATTCTGCTTATATTAAATAAATGCACAAAATCACAACTCATTAAAATGCCCTGCCCTGCTCCATTTAATGCTAAGGATATGAATTTTTTACCATATTACCTGTTTTGTCGTAGTTTCACCTATTAACCCATGGGTTTACTAGTTTACCTGTGGGCAATATCCACTTTTTTATTTTTTACCTGCCAAACTTAAAGGGTAGGGGTAAAAGGATCAGCCTATTCCCACCCTGTACCCTCCCTTTCAGTTCACTTCACCTTATTCAACATGATTGCAGTTGACACCTCCATGGCCAGAATTAGGGACTGTCTATTTATTGGGTGGAGCTAATCTGTTATCGTGTAATCTCAGATTAAGAAGCAGCTTCAATGTTGATGAACTATGGTCTTACTGAACTGCTGGAAGTTTTTGGTTCTAACATTCAGAATTGTGGTGATAGCATTATGTTGAGGTGCATACCTAATGGATGCTTCACTATAAAATCCAATATTTGATCCTTCAGAATGGAGTTAGGAGAGTTCCATTGGCTAAGCATATCTGGAAAGAAGATGCTCCACCAAAATACCGTTCTCTACTTGGCAGATAATGCCAGATGAGGACCTCACAGAGGTGGTTCTGCAGAATAAGGGCTGATAGTTGGCTAGTGTTTGCGCTTTTGTATGGACTTGGAAACTTGTGCTCACCTCTTCTTCGAGTGTAGGGAGATGAATGTTTGTTGGTGCAAACTGTTATGCAAAGTAGTTTTCAATAACTTACTATTTTTTAGTTTTGGGATGCATGGCTGGCCTATAAGTTGGATCAGAAGGCAGAAAACAGAATCTGGAAGTTTACCTTCACCCATTTTGTAGTCCCCATGGAAAGAAAGGAATAGCAGAAAGTTTAGAAGCATTTCCAAAGCCTGGAATGATTGGAAATTATCTTTGAGCAACATGGTTTTCTCGTAACCAACAGTGGGTACCTGGGTGGCAGGAAACTGAGGTCCTTGTGATCTGTACTTATTGTAGTCATGGAAAGAAGGCAGAAAACAGATTCTGGAAGTTGCCCTTCACCCATTTTGTAGACCCCATGGAAAGAAAGGAACAGCAGAAAGTTTAGAAGCATTTCCAAACCCTGGAATGATTGGAAATTATTTGAGCAACATGGTTTTCTCCTACCCAACACAGTGTACCTGGGTAGCAGAAAACTGAGATCTTTAGGATCTCTAATCATTGTGGTCATGGGCTCAAACCCATGATCTCCATGTTGACTGTTGTGGCCTTGTGCTATTGTACTAATGGCTCATAAAAGACATGGTTTCTACCTGGATTAAGGCATCTAGAAGAGAACTTTCTGCTCCAGTGGCTATTGTTTTTTTTCTTTTTCTTTGTTATCCCGTTCCCATTGTATTTTATCGTTTTTGTCTTTACCAGTTCTGTCTTGTAGCTTTCATTTGGTACTCCTTTTATTTAATTTAGTGGATGGTGATTATAAAAGATGTTATTCATAGGATTAAAGTAGGATGGATGAGGTGGAAAAATGTTTTTTGGCTGTTGCGTGATTGAAGGATATCCTTAAAAGTAAAAGGAAAATTCTATAAAACTATGATTCACCCAACGACTCAGAATGCTGCACTATAAATTATGATCTATACAAAAAATTAGTGGTAATTTATGTAGGAGACCTAAAACTATTTGATTAGAGATTGTGTGAAAAGATTTAAATCTATGTAATCTAACCAAAGATTTGACCATAAATAAAAATAGATCTAGACTGACTTGTTATCCATTCTATGAATTTCTGCATCATCAATGACTTCATTATTTGCAGGCCTAGCCATCCACATTTTCATAAACTTCGCATCATCTAGTCTTAAAAAGTTGTTCTCTCCTTGTCATTCAGATGGTTAGAATGCTGGATATACTTGCAGAATACCTGTCACTGAGAGGATTCCAGTATCAGCGACTTGATGGTAGCACAAGGGCGGAACTTCGGCAGCAAGCTATGGAGCATTTCAATGCACCAGGAAGTGATGATTTTTGCTTTCTTCTTTCAACACGTGCTGGTGGCTTAGGAATTAACCTTGCCACAGCGGACACGGTTATAATCTTTGATTCTGACTGGAATCCACAAAATGATTTACAGGTGTTGGTATCAACCAGTTTATTCTAGTTAGAGTTTCCTTTTTTGGCATAAGGGGCATTTCTTATTATTCATACCCATTTTTCTTCTTGTTCTCGTTAAAAACTTGCCTCTTGATCAGGCAATGAGTAGGGCTCACAGGATTGGGCAGCAAGATGTTGTTAATATATATAGATTTGTTACTAGCAAAAGCGTCGAGGAGGATATTCTTGAGCGTGCAAAGAAAAAGATGGTATCCTTATGAAATATTACACTGCTTTTATCTTTTTAATGATTTTACACTTGTTTATTCTACCTCAAATTAATTCTTAGCTTTGCTGCTTAGGTTCTTGATCATTTGGTCATTCAGAAATTGAATGCAGAGGGCAGACTGGAAAAGAAAGAAACAAAGAAGGGAAGTTCAATGTTTGACAAGGTATGAGCAGGTGTATGGGGGTGTAAGTTACGATTGTTATGTTGTTCTTCTTGATGCTATTTCATAAAGTACATAATTATCATCAAATTCTGCTATTTTGATTGCTTATGTTTTTTACATTTAGTTACTTTTTTTTGATTTTTTCATAATTTAATTTCTTTTTGTTTGATGTGTACCATCAATTAAATTGGGAGTATTATTGATTGATATTACAGAATGAGCTCTCAGCTATTCTAAGGTTTGGAGCAGAAGAATTATTTAAGGAAGAGAAGAATGATGAAGAGAGCAAGAAAAGACTTGAAAGCATGGATATTGATGAGATCCTTGAGAGAGCAGAAAAGGTTGAGCAAAAAGGCATTGATGGAGAACCTGGAAATGAATTGCTTAGTGCTTTCAAGGTAAGGAAAAGTACTGATCACTTTGCTCTGGTCTTGATGTCATTGCATGGTTTGGTTGATTGCCCAGTTCTGGGTCTTGTGTGTTGGCTCAATCTGAGCCTTTTGCTGTCTTTTTTTGTTTGTCTTGTCTTGACCTATCTTCAGGATAAGCACGTACTTGTTTTTTGTTAATATCTTGCTTTGTTTGCCTACTGTCAAAAATAATGAACCCTTCAGGAGATTCATTTTGTTCGTTATATTTTTTTGTTAATGAATTAATACATTCATCTAAGTATCTCGAGTGCCTTTCAGGTTGCAAACTTTACTGGCACAGAAGATGATGGAACATTCTGGAGCCGGTTAATACAACCAGAGGCTGCAGATAAAGCTGAAGTAAGTACTAATATGATAACAAGCCTGAACTAAGAACTGTACTGAATATCTCTGTGAAAAATATATAAAAAAGCTTTACCTCTCAAATGTACATGTAGTTGAGTAATATATTATGAAATGAAACCTTTTCCAAATCCAAGATGCAATAATGTCTTCCCATTAACTTGAACAAGTTAATTAGCCAAATTGTTTTTCTTTTTACCAATTAACAGTGATCAGCCTTTGTAAATATTAGTCATGAAAAAGTCAGAGAGATCAAGAAGATGAGAGTTCATGGTCTGTTTTTATTGGCGAACAGTGAACTAGTCTATATATTTTTCCCATTTTGATTTTTTTTTCATAATTTGTGGATGGTGCTTTTGTGGATGGCAACCGTGGTTTTAGTAGCATTTATTAAGAGTTCCAGTAAGCACCATTAATATAATTCCATTCATTGTTTCAGGAAGCACTAGCTCCACGTGCTGCTAGAAATATTAAGAGCTATGCTGAGAATAACCAGGTTGATCAGGGCTCTAAAAAAAGAAAGAGAGTCTCTGAATCTAAAGAGAGAGTTCACAGGCGTGCCGGAAGAACTGCAGATGCTTTGTCTCATCCTATGCCTATTATTGACGGTGCTGCTGCTCAAGTGAGAGGCTGGTCATATGGAAATATATTAAAAAAGGATGCCAGCCATTTTGCCCGTGCGGTAAAATATCTTGACTACAGTTTCTGCTAGTATGGGTGTTTTGGCCTTTGGTTTACCAATACTAGTTGAAGGTTTAACTTTGTCATAATCACTATGCCTTGAACTCACTGTGGCAACACGAATCCTCTCATCAATTTTTGATTGGCTGGTGCCATACTTATTTAATGTATGCCTAGGAAACCGTGATTGTTAACTGGATCCTTGTATAGTTGTATAATATATTCTACAAGCATACATTTTGTAGTCTGGTTTTCAAGCTTGTTCATTGCAAAACAACTTAAATATATTTTTCAATGGAATACTGTTGAAATATTCATATCTATTGAGATATATAATCATATACGTTACTGAAATATACCTTACGTTTTTCTGTAATATTACTGAAATACACAATTATATATTATAACTTTAAAACTGCATGTAATATATTTATCAAATATTGAGGCCCAGCCTCATCTTGATAGGTGAGGGCCTTGATCCTAACCATTGATCAAATAATCTGTGTCATGCTCTGTTGCCTACACAAAACATAAGAAATCAAAAACTATAATGCAAAAAATTGTATCACTGAAAAAATTGATAAAAAATTATCCCACTTTTATTTATTTATTTTATAGTTACATTTATTTCCAAATACTTTTTCATCATTTTTCACTATCTTATTTTAGTTCTATATCTCGTATGGTTATTTAACTTTTCCGTTTTACATGTAGAATAATTTCTTGAATGTAATCAACCCCCACCCTACATAGTGGGATTAATGCATTGATTGTTGTTTATGGTCAATCACCCAAGCTGTTTTTTTCTCATTTTGATGCTTTCTTTACCCTTTATGGATGAATTTATTTCTTGTTTGAATGTAATCAACCCCCACCCTACATAGTGGGATTAATGCATTGATTGTTGTTTATGGTCAATCACCCAAGCTGTTTTTTTTCTCATTTTGATGCTTTCTTTACGCTTTATGGATGAATTTATTTCTTGTTCATGTAAGTATTCCTACTGTTCCATTTTAAAATTTACTTCTGGTTTTATCTGTTGTGTTGAACATGTACTAAAAGTGTATTTGATTGTATAGATGTCCTTTGAGATATTCATTTTTATATAATAGGTTTTATCATACTCATAAGTATTATCTATTTCCTTTTTAATTTTCCTTATTTATTCTATGTTTTAATGATATAATATCATTTGCAAAATTGATTTCCATTTAAATGTTTCACCCTCAATTTTATTTCTTATTTGTCAAAATTATAGTATCCACATATTCTTGGTTCTGCTTGGTTTAGTTCGTTTGGATTTTAAATTCTCTCCCAACAAATTCTAGCACAGAATTTACTGTTAATATGTTGTAGGAAGTTTGCAATATCCAAGAAATTGAAATATATAATTTTAAAACATATCTTATAGGATGACATGCTTAGATGAAAATGATGATAACTTGATCTTGTTTTAACGTCATAGTGAAAATGTGGTCTTCAAACTGATATTTGTCCATGTGAATGCCCCTTTTAAAATATACTTTACAGTATTATTCTATTGTTTACAACTTCTTTCTTATGGATTCAGGTTAAAAAATTTGGCATAGTGAGCCAGATCAGCTCAATAGTTGCAGAAATTGGTGGAGTAATAGAAGCAGCTCCCTATGAGGCACAAACTGCGCTTTTTGAGTCTTTGATTGAAGGCTGTAGGGAAGCAGTCGATGCTGGAAATATAAGCGCAAAGGTTTTTTTTTTCAGTTATTTAAAAATAAGCGGGGAACTTAGTTTGGTTATTTTATGCTAAAGATAAATTTTTAATTTGATATCTGTCATGGTTTTTCCCAATTTTTTCAAGATAAGTTAGAAAAAAATTTGGAATTTTGAATATGTTATGTTCTATCTTCATTCAGGGGGTGCTTCTGGATTTCTTTGGTGTATCTGTGAAGGCACAGGAACTACTTGATCGTGCTGAAGAACTTCAGCTTTTAGCAAAGCGCATTGCACGCTATGAAGATCCTGTTAAACAGTTTCGGTTGATAACAAATCACAAAAGCCCACAGTGGGCAAAAGGTTGTGGGTGGAATCAAGGTTAGTTGGTCAATTCTGGTTCTCAGTCTTTATACATGTGATATTAATTGTATTGAATATTCTGTCTGGAAATTTTCCAGTTGATGATGCACGCTTGCTTCTTGGAGTTCATTTTCATGGATTTGGAAACTGGGAAAAGATTAGACTTGATTCTAGGCTTGGTCTCGGTAGGAAGATTGCTCCTGCTTCGCTTGGAGAAGGGGAAACATTTTTACCTCGTGCTCCTAACTTAGATCATCGTGTTACATTTCTTCTTCAAAAGGTTACAATATTTTTTTTACATGTATTTTGTTATGCTTATTCTTCTCAGCCATTTCCTGTGTACATCTATTGTTAATTTGTTATGTCCAACATGCATCGTCCAGTGTTTCCATCCTTATTTTTAAAATTTTGGTTCCAAGTCTGATTGTGTTGGTGGGTCTACCTCCCTGCTTCTTCCAGGAATTCACATCTGTTACTGGAAAAAATCCAAAAGGTAACAGGACTCGTAAAGTGGATAAGAATGAAGTGGATATTTCTAAAGTTTCAAATACTCATTTTGAGGGTAAAAGAAAACCTGGCTTTTCCAAGGCAAATGCTATAAAAAACAAGGATATTATCAAGAAGCGACAAAGAGAAGAACCTCAAGCTAAAGAGGAAGGTGAAGTTTCAGAATCAGAGCAAGAAAGGTATCAGCAATTTAAGGAAGAAAAGTGGATGGAGTGGTGCTCGGATGTCATGGAAGAGCAAGAACAGACACTGAAGCGCTTAGAGAAGTTGCAAACTACAAGTGTTGCTCTGCCAAAGGAAAAGGTCCTATCATTTATTATTAATTCTCATTACCAGTTCGTTACCATTTTTTGACTTAATGTTTTTTGTCAGGTTCTCTCGAGAATTCGGAAGTACCTGCAGCAGCTGGGAAGAAAAATTGACCAAATTGTTCAGGAACATGGAGATTCTTATAAACAGTCTAGTAAGAAACATGGTTCTCTTTTAATGTTTTGCTAGAGATTTTTCGTATTGAGTATGGACGAAATAACTATAGATATTCAAGGCAACAGAGCTTTGTATATGTCATTTTCTGATGATATTATCTTAATTAATGAAAGTAACGAAGGGATTATCTCTAAATTAGAATTATGGAGATATTTTAGAATCCATAGGATTTAGATTTAAGTACAACAATACTGAATACATGGAATGCAAGCTTAGTAATAATTAGAACAATAATAAAGGATAATATTGCATGGCTTTGACTTATGAGATCCCTAAAAACAAACATTTTATGTATTTAGGATTTGTAATAATGGCGAACTTACACAAGATGTTCATAAAATTGAAGAATGGACAATGCAGAGAAATGCATTGGAAGTGTTATGTGATAAAATAATATTAACTATTTCCCCCAATTATATTATATGATACCAGTGTTTGAAAAATGGAAAAAGTGGTCTTTTACGGATTAACATAAAATGGCCATTTAAGAATTTTTGTATATGATTCTGTTTATTGTTTTTTGGAAATTGTATGTACAGAGTGATTGACTATTGAACACGGTCATATATAGAAAATTGATGGAACAGAAAATGTGAATATCCAAATGAATAAATAATTGGTAGCAGTATAAGAGATTAGCAAATGATTTCATTTGAAATATGATAGGGTTCTCATTTATCGAAAATAAGATAAGAGAATTTTCTCAACTGGTTTGTTCATATCTATAGAAGCCTTGTAGGTGCACTTACAATGTAACAAAAATTGATTATAATAAATGAGGTAGAAAAAACAGCAATTATTTGGTTTGAAATACTGAAAAAGATTAGAAATGCATAATTTGATTGAAGATTTAATAATTCAACAACAATCCAAGTTAGATTTCCACTACATAAGGTCAACCACATGAATCTTTTTTTATCTATGATCAAATCTTCAGTTAAATTACATAACTTAATTTTGAAGCAAACCAAAAATCGGGTTGCATTAGCAAAATGTGTTGCCCCTACACTATTGTTTGGAAATCATTTTCTATAGCCAAATACATGGTTGATGTTCAATCAAGTAGGTCAGGATTGCCACTCTCCACTTTTCAAAAAAAAGGATTGCTGCTTATCAACTACCGTGCAAATGCTTGAAATCTCACTATTTTTTGTGGTATGAATCTGAGCATCAAATGCTTTACTTACAAATGTTGCATCTTTCTAGGAATGACGATGAGATTATGGAACTATGTTTCGACATTTTCAAACTTAACAGGAGAAAAGCTTGCAGAGATATATTCAAAGCTTAAGGTGGAGCAAGCCGAAGCAGTTGGTTCCTCCCATCTCAATGGTTCCATGCCTGGACCAAGTGGTAGAGATGCTGAATCAAATCAGTATCATTCATTCAACAATGAGTTTCGTGGTAAGAGAATGTCACGTCATAAATTTATATCCCAAACACAAGATGCATTCAATAGGGATCAAGCCACTGGAGCATCCGAAGCTTGGAAGCGCAGGAGAAGAGTTGGCATGGATGCCCAAAATGGGTTCCAGCCATTTTACCAGCAGCCGCCAATAATTAGCAATGGACACCATATTCCGGAACCAGCAAACACTGCAGGAATTTTGGGCTGTGGACCTCCAGAATTTAGGCGCTTTGGCAGTAAAAGACCAAACAGAAGCCATTTAACACGTTTCCCACCAGGACAAGGTCACATGTCAGAGCTGAAGTAGCCCTTCCTATTGACGATGAAAAATCTGCAGCTTCAATGGCTGATCTGGTTGCACTGGATGGAAAATGCCTCTCCTACTGTTGAACTGCTGAAGTTCGGATTATTCTTTTATCATGGAAATAAGGTACTGCGGATTTTCACTGGTCTGGTCTTTATCTACATGTACCGCTTCACTGGTCACAAATTGGTGGCTATGGAAGGAGCTGGACACAGCAAGGGTTAGATATCAACGATTTTGATGAATCTGCTTTACATGAAACGGGACACGTGCGCTACAATTTTTGGGGGTACGCACTTGATAAATGGTCTGTGTTCAATCATTACACACCATAAGCCCTGCATATATACATCAGTTTTCTTTCTTTTTGAAAGCTAAAAAATTCAATGTATACTGAAAGTTTTCATAAATTAAATATCAAAATGTACTTTTTGGTTCTCCCGCTAGCAATCCATTATTTCATGCTCTGTTGCTGAAAGAGCTTTCCAGGCCTTTGTTAAATGTTGTGTTTAATAGAGTTGTATTTTCCTTTTACGTTTGTCAACCACTGGGATTGGTTCTTTCCAGATGCTATATGCATAAGTGAACATGATGATACATATGATAGCTGAATTGTACGCGGAAGAAATCGCATTGAGGTAGGCCCCTGCGTGGTTTTCTTGTTGTAAAATGTGATTTTCTTCCTTTTCTTTCTTTTTACCGATCATGTCTGTTAACACCTGTTGGATCTTTTGCAATTACGATGACCTCTTAGCTTTTGGTTCCAGTCACATAATCTCTAGTTATGCTGTGATATTTTACTTTATATGACAACGCAGCATCATATCGCCACTCTACCTCTAATTATACGGATGGGCATTTCTTGCCGCACATGCACTCGCGCGCTCCGGATCGAGTCCTGACTAGATCGTGCAATATATTTTGCTGCATTCAACCGAAATGTTCATTCGACGATCGAGTCACGGAAACAATTCGTGTGCATATTTCATTCCTGTGCTATGAAGATGTCGTGGATGGTGTTAGCGGCGTGTCCTCAATGACTCTACGCTCTACCATTCTAGATATCAACCGTAAAAAGCTTGTATGCAGCCATATCATGTAACATACGAAGGCTGGTTTTTCTATGTTTTGTTTTTTTGCCACTCATCTACGTTTGTATGCAAAGATGTCCATTCTAGGATCACTCAAGCTAGTCGACAGTGCTAGAGATTTTTTTTTCTAATATAAGTAAGTAATATTTTTGCCTAAACTTGATCTTAAAATCTTCTTCCCTAACAGTGAATCAACATGACAGTGAAACTTTCGCTAGCAGATTTTCCCTAACTAGACAGTGGAACTTCCGTCAACAGGTAGAAGTGTGGACGCACTAACAGATATTCCTCTATTAGGTAGCAGAACTTTCATTTGCAGGTAGAGGAGTAGACACGTTGGCAGATATTTTTCTTTTGGATAGTGGAACTTCTGTTTACAAGTGGTAAAACTTCCATTGGCAAGTAGGGGCATGGACACGTTGGCGTATATTCTTCTATTGGATAGTTGAACTTCTTCTATTGGGTAGTGGAACTTTCGTTTGTAGGCAGTGGAACTACCATGATGGTGACAATGCAGGCGACGACGACCACGGGTGACAACAGACCTTTCTTCCCCTTCTCTCCTAGTAGTGAATTGAATCTCTATCGCACAAAAGCCTTGTTCCCCTTTTCCTCGATAGTGAATTGGCATCTCCTGCACCATTGACGGCAAACCCTTTTCCTTCGACAATGAATCAGATTTCCATCGTGCGGAAGCCTTCTTCCCCTTTTCCTCGGCAATGAATCGACGTCGCCCTTACCCCTGTGGTCGCTGTTCACCATCATCCTCACCCTTGCACTTGTCATCACCTACTTCGTCACCATTCACGTTTGCCGCTTTCACGTCGTCTGATTTCGATCGAACGACCCAGATCGAATACCTACAGAAGTCAATTTTATGGGTACCTACAGAACTAGTAATCTTATATATATATATATATATATATATATATATATATATATTAATTTTAGTGGTGTTTTAATATTAAAATTAAAGAAGGTTCTAAGAGAAATTAATTTTCAAAGTAATTAAAGAAGTTTCTGTGGGAAACTTGGTTATCTTCCACTAGCTTTTTGTAAAGTTTAAGTGCTATATTAAAATTAATTTTAATAAAAATGGAGAGTAGATAGGATGAAAAGTAATTAAAGAAGGTTCTGCATGTATGTGGGAAACTTGGTTATTTTCCACTAGCTTTTGTAAAGTTTATCTAAAGAGAATAAGAGCCTGCTTTTAAAAGCTACAAGTTCATGATCGACGTCCAAGTTAGCTAGCCATGGTTCTAAGAGAAAGTAGTGGAATATTTATTAGTGGTGTTTTTCTAAGTGAAATTATCATTTGACATGAGACTGCCCATCCAACATTGGGTAGCGATCTACTTGTACGTTTGGCTCAATTATATAGCTCTAGCTGGTTGATTCTGATTTACATTAACTATTGTTCTTTTCATCAGCCTAGTGCTTCGTAGTTTCAAATGTCTTCAAAGTTTTTTTTTTAAAAAGTAACGGTGCTGCTTGTTTCTAATTAAAGTTATTCAATTCAAGATTTTTCAATATAAGAAAAGATAATTGCACCATACATATATATATATCATATGCGTGGTTGAAATGAAATATATTCGATCGGAAGACAAACAATAATTCAAAATGTTGTGGGCATCTTTCGTTTTGTCGCCATTAATTTCTGAAAGATATGGAACAAAACTGTAGAAATGCATCGAATAATGGAATCATCCGGAGGACGTCGTAGGGTCGTTCGTTTAAAATTTTAACGTTGTACATGAAAGATAATTATTATATATTATTCTAATATATATTATATTTATTAAATAAGTATAATATTCTATAATAAAAATTATCACTATAAATTATACACTTTTTAAAAAAATATATCTCATCTTATCAAATCTTGTTTCGTTCTTTTTTTTACTCGATGATATTTTTATTTTTTAATTTATTTATTTTATTATTAAAATTATTACCTAAAATCATTCTTCTAATTTTTTTTTTTTTATTACTCGACTCTTCAGAATTTGATTTTTCTTTAACTTTTTCTTTTTGAATGTTTTACACTAACCAAGGCAAAAATCCTTAAAAAATCTATTAAAACTCTTCGCACCGTAAAATTACATCACAACCGATCTACGCAAGAATCAGAATTTTATATTTTTACATTTTTTTTCGAATATACGGTATTCAAAGTAAAAATTCTAAAAAAAGTTACTTTTGTTGTGGACTTTTTAAATTTTAAGAGTAAAAAAACTAGATCTTCGAGTAATATTTATAAAAAAAATATGTTTATTTTAATATTTAAATAAAATATATAAAATAATAAAATTAAAAATTTTAATGTAAGGATGAAAAAATATATTAAAAAATTATATATCATTGTCAATATAAAAATAATTTTTAGTTACCGTGAGTATTGCTATCGAGAATCCAGAACCTTCTTTTGCAACAGCAGCAGTCGAAGATTTGCATAATACCTTGCGTCGTCGGGAAAGGAAAGCACATCATTTAAGCCTTCATTACACCCGACCACCACGTACGAGCCCTTCGTCGACCGGTCGCTTCCGTCCCCTCGGCCCCCTCCCTCCTTCTGCTTTCTAGGGTTGGCGAGACGATGCCTCTCACGCCTGAAAGAAAACCCCACGGATCCATGGACAACGTCGACAAGAAGCCTTCCCCTCCTCCAGGTACCTCTCTCTCTCTCTCTCTCTCTACTTCCATGGATTTTTCAGCCGTGCGTGCACCAGATAAGGTATGCATTTCTATCGGCCTTGTTCAGAATTTTCGTAGAAACGAAAATAAAAATAAAAAGTTGGAAATGTTAGAAAAAAAAATTGTATATGTCGTAAAAAGTATAAGAAGTTAAAAATTAAATAATTTTCTTTTTTAATTTTTTCCAGGTACGCAAACTTTTCTACGGATTTTAGTTCATTATTTAGACTTTTTTTTCAAATATTTTAAAAAAAGGATTGTGATGATATATCCAATGTTTAAGGATGAAAATTATCTTAAATTTAAAATTAAAGAAAAACAAGACCTATGGTTTGACTTCATTGATATAATTGATTATTAAAGAATGAGAGTACAAGTATATATATTAAAATCTCTTGTTTAGTAACGATTTTTTAATTTTAATTTTATATAAACTCTCGTATATCATTGTCACAACACAAATATTTAATATAGGTTTTTATCTCAAAATTTATTGTAGAGTTCAATTCTATTTGATAACAAGACTTATCTTCTACCTCATTGTAGTATTTGAAGTTGAAATACTTTGTTACCAAACTTACATGTATATATATATATATATATAAAGCTCTAAACATTAATTAACGCTTAGGCATCTTGATTTTTTTAGAAAATTGTCACCGAAATTGTTGAACTGTAATAATATACTTATGTCACTGAAAAATCATCCTTTTTTTTTCTCATGGAAATATAAGAAATTACGAAATAGCATGCAAATAATCCAGTATTTTTTTATATATGCATGTAATTAATTAAATAAAATACTATTTTTTTGTTTCAAAATCCTGCAGGATACCCAAATAAAATAAACAAACAGAAGAAATCATGCTGTGGACTTGCTGCAAACAAGAAAGGCGAGAGGGGGTTCATTGAGGGATGGTGAGCTTTGATTAATGACTGGTTATCTTATTCTTGAACATAATTAACCACATCACTAAATTAAATTAGTTATCGTAATTAATAGATTTTTAACTTAGTTTGTGCTCAAGAGATGCTATTGAAAGTTTTTTTTCCCCTTATAATAACATAGATATCTGGTTTTGCATGCGTACATGCATCAAAACTGTATATGAAAAGAAAAATTATGTATTGATCGAACTTCTAATATTATAAAATAGACTAATTACCACCACAAAATATGTAATTAGAAGTTCACTGAATACAATTTAACGACAGTGTTCCTGCTTGGGAGTAGTTTGTAATTATAAGTGTAATATAATGTAATGTAATTACATATATTTCTTTTTATTAGATTACAATATTTGTGTTTATATGATTATAGGTTTTAAAATTTGATTATCAAAAATTAAGTTTTTTAAAACACCACTTATTTAACTAATTAATATGAACCTAAATAGTAAAATTGATTCTTCATATAAATTTATAATTTATTATGAAATATTATAATTTGATTATACAACATAGTTTGATTACATTTCATTAATTAATATATATTACGGTCAACTAAATGCATCCTCAATCATCATCTTAAAGTCGTTTACAATTTTCATAAAATTAACATATAATTCATAAATTTTAAAATCTCTATAAATAACAGACGACCCATTTTTTGGTAGATTAATTTGATATTGGTATATTTTGAATGTTTGCCTTGGAAAAAAAGAAAAATAAAAAGCCTGCATGGTTGCATGCAACAATTCAAGTAGATGATTAACAGAGCCAAGAATAATTAAGACCATTCAAATTAATGTAATGCCTATGTAGCATGCAAGAACGTACATATATACAACCAACAATCAGTTAACAGCAAACACAATTAATCTGATTATGTATTGATCATTAAAATTCTACCTATGTTGACATTTAGATAAGTAGATTAAGAGCTAGATCATAAAACAAATCCTGACTGCTAGATCTTGTTAAAATCCATCTAAAAAATAATTGACTATGAGTGGAAGAATTTTTTATATATTAAATGTAGTTTATCTCTTACATTTATTAATGTAAGATTATTCTAATACTCTCCTATGTGACTTATTTTAAATTTTTTTATGTTTACAAGTGTTTACAGGTAGATATGCATAAATTAGATCTGATATTATGTTAAAATCTATTTTAAAATCAATTAGTTATGAATAAAAGAGTTCTTTATGTATTAAATGTAGTTTATTTCCAGTATTTATTAATGTGGAATTATTTTAACAGATCTTTAATTGATTGTGGGTGTAATCAGCAGCGCATGCCCTTATAAGTTTTTGCACCAAAATGCATGTGCCTTGAAGAATTGAAATATTTTCGAGTCTAATAATTAATTAATTAATATTTGGTCGATCTCGATCTTAATTATACATTCATGCATGCAGTCTTGCTGCACTGTGCTGCTGCTGCCTTTGCGAGGTTTGTTTCTGAAACCTTGGTTTAATTGGACTTTGGAGATCGAAATGGCCGGGGATGTCGATCGTGAGATCGAGTTCACGACAAGCCATCGCATCATCATCATATCCATATGTATTATGTTATTACAATAATAACCCAAACTAGCTAGCTAGTTCTGTGCAAGAGTACGTTTCTCAATAAAGCACCTAGCTAGCTCCTTGGTTTAATTGTCGGTACGTGTTAATTAGTAGTAGTATTACATGTTATTAAATATTATAAACGTACATGACACTGCCATATATTTATACTGCTTTGAAAACATCACATTGATTTAGTTTGTTTTATGCATGCGTGCATGTCTCTTATGTATATTGTTTGTAGCTCGATGATCTGGAAATTATCCCAAACCCTGGATGTTAAAGTCTGGAGTCGATCTTGATTGTGACGATCGACATTAATTGTTTTCGTTCTGCAATCAAATTTGAGTTGGGATCATTGATGATATATAATTAGCTATGTAGCTTATGAAGTCAGTTAATTACATGTTCCTCGCCAAATGAAATTGTTAGTCCCATGTCTAATAATTAGTTGGTGTTAACAGACTTGCTCATTTTCTGAACGTTAATAAGTTCTTTTTATCTTGGTGATGCATGGGTGGGGATAGATCTTGATCGCAATTTTCGAGTGTGTTTATTTCTAGTTGTACTTATTGTGAAATCACCTTCAATAATACGGTAGAGAACTGAAGTTGATATTAATAAAATAAATGATGTTAAAATTATATAATAAATTGTATGATAAAAATTTATTAGATTTGGTAAATCTAGAGATTTGTGTATTTAGAATTGATAGAGAATCACGTGAAATAATAAAAATTATAATTATTTTTATTATTTTACATAATTTTTTATTAATTTTAAATACACAAATTTCCCGTAAAGTGAAAGTTTTGGTAGATCTACGTATCATTAGGTTGGGTTAATTATTTAAGATTTTTTTATGAAACATGACATAATCCATGGTATGTCGATTAACATTTAGGTAAGGTTTACGTATTTAGAATTAATAGGAAATGATAAAAATAATAGTTAAAATTTTTATATTTTTTATTATTCTTTATTAATTTTAAATATACAAATATTACTTTAAGATATGTTTATTTTCAATTTTACTTAAAAAGTTAATTTTAATAACGGTAAAAAATTAAAATTGAAAGTAATAAAAGTAATAGTATTAAAGTTATATAATAAATTGTTTGAAATAAAATATTATATAAAAATTTATATAATAATGATAACGTATATAAAATTAAAATTAGAACTATACGGAATTTAAATAAATAAGACTTTAGTATACAATCTTATTCTTATTCATGTACGTAAGTATACATTAATTATTTGCACGACCTCTTATCGTCTCGGGGAGCTGGTGCCACGTAAGTACCCTTTTTTTAATCATTTCTCAGATGCACGTTTGCGGGACCCTGTACGCTGCAGTTCATTAATTGATAAAAAAAAAACCACACGTTACAAACGGCAGTATATTATAATTTGCACATAAGAATAAAGACGGAGGTTTAGTTATTCATAAAAAAGTTAAAGGTAATTAAGATATTCTTAAAAAAATTCATCGATCAAGATTTCTGCTAATACTTTTAAAGATAATTAATGTTGAACTTAAAATTTCTGTTATCTATTAATTGTTGGAACAAAGAGGTAAAAGGAATGGAAATAATTAATTTTAATTTTTTATTTCTGTTCTTTTATTTTTACTCTATTTAAAATTATTTATGGTTTGTATTTAATTTTTTTGGTTAACTTTAATTATATTTCTTCGTAACCAAGATTTTGATTTATCTTAATTATTATCATTGCATTAAAAAAACAAACAGACGACATTATATTGTGATGTAATTTACGAGTTGTTTATTGACGATATTTTATCTGTACAAATATTTTTATTATTAAAGACATTTTAAATGCTAAATTTAATATATATATATATATATATATATGTTTAAGAATATATTTTAAATTATTTGATGATATACGTAAGAATATATATAAATAATTATATAAAGATATATGTAAATATTTTGGAATTTAAAGGGCTTTCTTTTGGCACGTGAAAGCCATGAAGCGTCGGTTTTTGATTTTTTTTTTTTTTAAAATGAATGTGGAAAGAGTTGCGACCAGAAGTTATGGTTTTGTTTGCGTTCCAGTGAGTTGACGTTTTTTTATAGAAATTACGATAGTATTTTTTAAAAGTTAGTAATAAATAATAAATAAAATAAGTAAAAAAAAAAGTATTTATTATAATAATATGTTCATAATATTTTTTTGAAAGTTACGATAAATAATGAATAAAATATGTAATAGAATAATGTGATGATATTTTTTTGATAATTGCGATGATAATATTTTTTTAAAAGTTGTTATATGAATGATAAAAAAAATAAAAAATGTTTATTAAATATAATATATAATAAAAAATATAATTATATAATATCAAAATACTAGACCGGTGCATTTGTTTCTGATTTTATGAAGTTAATTTTAATAATCGTAGAAGATTAAAATTAAGATTAGTCTTATAAATGATTTTAAAATTATATAATAAATTATAAAATAAAAATTTATATAATAACGATAAGAATTGATAAAACAAGTGAGTAGAACTCACAGCCGCAAAAGGAGCCGGGCTTCATCGGGTTTTGGCAGTAGGCGGCCACGTAGCAGACCTTGTCCATGCTGAAGTTCGGAGGGAGTTTCCCGGCCAGCGTCGAACAGGCGCAGCCGATGTCCGTCTTCCTGATCACCTGGCAGCATTCTCCGGTGGGGGGCTCCTTCGGGCCATAGGCCACGAAGTACCGGCCGCACTTGGAAGACAGCGAGGCCCCGTCGACGTAGCAGGCCGTGGCGGCGGACAGAAACGTCCCCGCCACGAGTACCAGGGAGAGAGCCACGTGCTTGCTCTCCTGCACCGCCGCCGTCCCCATCCACGGCGATCGCCAAGATCTACCCGTGATCGCTAGCTGTTCGATGTAATGCGTGTGAGACGAGAGGACTCGGCGCGATAAATAAATAAATATACATGGAAGGGTGGGCGCGTGGATTTCATTGGCGGGTTCCTTTCCGTGTCAGAATGAGCTTCCCCATGTTAATCATGATTACCGGTGACAACGCGGGTTTCGTGATTAATTATTTCTTTTTTTTACGAGTTAAAAGATAATAGTATTAAGCATACGTAGGTTTGAAATCAGATTTTGTTTGTTTTTGGTTTTAATTGGTAATTAAAATAAATAGAATTAGACTATAATAGTAATTATTATAATATAAATTTACACGTTAAAATTTATATAATAATAATAACATACGAAAATGAAGTTAAAATAAGTAAAACTTTTCTCAAATGTACTCAAACAGGTAAAACAAAAAGATCATGTCTAAAAGTAATTAGAGTAGCAGGCGTTATATGTTATTATGTTATCCTCTTTTCTTTTGAGTTTAATTTGTAAGATGATAAAAAAATTCGTTTGTGTTGTCTAACGTTGGTTTATGTTTCGAATTTTTGAAAATAATTTTTTCCAATTACGGTAAATGTTATACAACTAATTTTTTTATATTGGCTATACAACTAATATTAAGATACTATTAAAAAAACATAAACATGGTTACATTTCTTTTGTAAAAATAAACTACTGTTTAAGAAAGTAAAATTGCAAATGCGAATGATTGAGTTTTTCATCTTATGTTACGGTGGAAAAATGTCTGTATCAAGAATATCACGAATAAATAGTTAGTTGTAAATAAATACGTGTCACAAAAGAATAAATTTTTCATTTTTTATTTGAATTGCTTGATTAGATTCAATCAATTAATTAAATATTTTTATTAACTATTAATTGTTAATTAGCTGTTCCATTTACAAGTCGGATTGAACCGACTCTTACCCCATTCGATTGATATTGGACAATCGTTAACTGTTTTTTGTAATAATTTAGATAGATTGAAAGTAAATTTTCAATTATGAAGTCATAATTAAGAGGAAGTACAAAATTTAAAGAATTAAATTCAAAAAATTAGGAAAAAAAAATAACAAGAAGAAATAAATGGAAAAAATAGTTAACGTCATTTCCTCTTGATTTCTGTGTGTATGCTTAACGAGGGGTTAAATTCAATATTTGAGACATTAACTATCAACATTCTTAATTAAGAACAGTAATTAAACGCTGAGTTCTAAAGTATTGAATCTTGATATTACGCATGCTTTTATTTCATATACAGACTAAAATAGTTGTAACATTTTTTTATTTCATAATTTGTTAAATAATAGTCCGACATTAGATATTTTATCAATGAAGATTAAATTTATAACATAGTGAAAATCACTTCAACTACTTAATTGAGTTTTGTTAATATACGAGACAACTTTCAACATGGTATCAAAACACCAGGTCATGGAACTTACTTTTCACCAAAAAGTATAAAAAAAATACGTGCTATGCACATACGAGGGAACGTTAGATGATAATTTTACATCAAATATCTTACTAATAAAAATTGAATTTATAACATAGTACAAATTTCTTTAACTACTTAGCTACTTTTTGTTGATATATAAAATTACTTTTAACATAATTTAGTTTAAAAAGTAAATAAAATAGACTTACTTGAAAATCAAGTTAGATAAGATTCAAGTTGCTAATCATCCAAAAAAATTTCAGCACAGAGAAAGGGAACATGAATTTGATGTTATACGTATAAGGTCAATAACATAAAAAATTGCTCATGGATATTATGGGCTCATTTGTATGGAAATATATATAAGAAATACAAATTTAATTGGGAAATCAAAATTTTTTTAAGGTTATTTGTGTACTTACACAAATTCTATAGAATTAATTTAAACAATATTTATAAATATTCTATATTTTAAAATTTATTTAAATAACATTCGCAAATTCAATAACATTCGTGGATGATAATTTTCTAAAAAATGATGAAAGAAATCTATAATTATAGTGATGAAAAATTTAAATTTTTTTTCAATTTTTTAAAATGACTTGAAAATTTGAAATTTGTTTCAAATTTTTTTTTTCTTTCACACCCTCCCTACATGAGTAATATGAGGTGATAGAAATTTGTGAATTTCAAAACATATATTTAAACTTTACATAGTTTTATTGTTATGTTTGGTTTTTATAATAGTAGGTTATGAATGCTATAATTTATTGCTATGAACTGTCACTTTACAAATTACTTTCAACGTACAAATTAACAATGATATTGTATGTTATAATTTTTCATTGTAAATTTTCATAATTTTTTATTCAATACATAAACACCTAAATCACGATTTTTTTTCATTTTCTGTTAAAACTGAAATCGATAAACACTCAAATTTTAATTTTTATCTTTTGTCTATCACATACATAAATATTAAAAAATATTTCTATTATTCTCTTGAAAAACATTGTCCAAATTTACCTTATAGTTCACGACTAAATTCTCAATAAACACAAACTTCATACATGGGGCTAAATTTGCTAGATTTACAACATTGGTGTTGAAACCACTTAACATATTTTTGTTAACTGTAATTTACCTTTTACTTTTTAGAACATTTTTCTCGATACATTTGAATACCTCGGATGATAACTTCCTCTCAAATGTCATGAATTATAAAATCAAGATCAAATTTAAATTAACTTCTTTGGCTTGATTTGTGTTACTCCTTGTACTTTTGGTTCTCTTTACTTCATTGAAATTGTAGTTTTTTTTTTGTAAATTGTGTAACTTAATAATTTTCAAAATCTTTAACCATGTTAGTATCATATTTAATGATATCACTTTTTGACGATTCAGATTAAATTTAATTTACTATATAAAATAAGTCTATATATATAAACCATATACTTATAACTTTTTTTTAATATATAATATTTTGATAAATAATATTTCGTTATTCTGTAATTATACAAACTTATTTTAAATAATTAATTAAATTTAATTTAAATCGATACTACTAAAAATGATGCTAATAACATCACTAAAAAAAATCGTTCCCTATTTAATTAACCTAATACATCTTTAATTTTCAAAATAAATTTACCTGTCTTTCTTCGAAGCATGACTGCAATGCGTCATTGAATGCCACGTGTCCACCTCCCATTGCACCGCTTCTTTTCCAAACGGAGATAAGGAGAGCGTTCGCCGTTCGCCGTTCGCCGTCCGCCCCACTCCCTACTCCTCTCGGTACTTCCCGGCGATGGCTGCGGCCGCGTCCCTCACGCCTCTCCAGTCACCCGTGTCCCTGGCTTTCAAAGCTCGCCGCCCTTTCCTGATCCAAGGGAAGGACAGGCCCGTTGTCAGACGGCCGTATGTACCAAGGTTGCCTATGCTACGCGCCATCGCAGCAGCAGCAGCAGCAGCTACTACAGTAGATGCCGACAATGGAGCTGTGGTTTCAACGGAGTGGAAATCCTTGGAGGATTCTTCTTATGGGAGGCAGTACTTCCCCCTGGCCGCTGTGGTTGGCCAGGTACTAAGTTTTCGGTTTCTAATTTACGAGTCCCGGTTTCGAATAGTTCTGTGAGTTGCATTTTAGGGAATTCACCGGAATCCGTACCCTTCGATGTTCCTAGGTTTAGAAAAGGAAAGGTGTCTTACGTCTCCACATAGCCGTCGTCAAATTTAATAGCCTCCGTTCAGCGTTTGTCTTTGATAATGTAAGCATCATTATTATTGTGATTGATTGTTGTGCAACTCGATTGTGGCACAGGATGCTATTAAAACGGCATTACTGCTTGGAGCGATTGACCGGGAGATTGGTGGGATTGCAATCTCCGGAAAGCGTGGGACGGCGAAGACGGTGATGGCACGTGGATTGCATGCTGTTCTTCCTCCTATTGAGGTGGTTGTAGGTTCTATAGCAAATGCAGATCCAACGTGCCGTGAAGAGTAAAATCCCCAATATACTTATTTTATTTTATCTTTAAATTTTTACATGGTATACCAAAATACCATTTAATGCATTCCTGGACTAACTAGTGTCTAGTTTTTGAAATTCTGTCTCCAAATATATACTCACATATTTTAATTCTCATTTTTATTTTCGAAATGATCAAATATTATTTTTCTTTTACATCTTATTTTTAGGATTAAAAATTAGGGGGCTATGATGAAAATTTTACCATATGTTTAGCGGGATTACCCAATAAACATCAGAGTAAATTTATGTGGAACTTTATATGTTTTTAATAATTTATACATTATTATAATTTATAATTTTATATTTAATAATTTTTATATTGTTTAAATTAATACTTTCAGAATTAATAATTTTTATTAGCGGATCTGTTTTCTTTTTATCAAAAAAGGATGTCGTGGGCGTTTTACTCCCCTGTGAGAGGATTTTTTTATTCTGACAGCATTTGGTAAAAACCATAATTGTATATATACAGGACATGTATATCATACATAAAATAGGATGTATACGGCAGTACATTTACTGCCATTTTATAAAGTTGCTTTCATTTGTCTTGATCCTTGTACCTTTTGGTGGCTAATTTGAAGGTGGGAAGATGGGCTTGCCGATCATCTGCAGTATGATGATGCTGGCAACGTCAAGACAAAAATCATCAAGTCTCCTTTTATTCTGGTATATCTGTAAAATAAATTGAAGTTTATTTAAAAATATGATATCCACTTTTTATGTGGAAATGACTTGTACCTGTCACACAGATTCCACTAGGTGTGACTGAAGATAGGCTTATTGGTTCTGTCGATGTTGAGGAATCTGTAAAGACGGGGACAACTGTATTCCAACCAGGCCTCCTTGCGGAAGCCCATAGAGGAGTTTTATATGTTGATGAAATAAACCTTTTGGACGAGGGTATCAGCAATCTTCTCCTTAATGTTCTGACAGATGGGGTCAATATCGTAGAAAGAGAAGGTATCAGCTTTCGTCATCCATGTAAACCACTTCTTCTCGCCACCTATAACCCAGAGGAGGGAGCTGTTCGTGAGCATTTACTGGATCGCATTGCAATCAATTTAAGGTATTTGGGCTTGGGCTTCTTTTTTACCAATGTGGTCTTTTCCTTGGTATTCTCGTGCTTCACCATAATCAGTTTCTCTGAAGATTTTCCTTATTTTATTTTAAAGTTGTAACTCGCAAATATTGAGTTTAACCTTGTTCTTATTTCTGAAAATAAACCCTCAGTGCAGATCTCCCTATGAGTTTTGATGATCGAGTTGCAGCTGTTGGCATTGCAACACAATTTCAACAATCAAGCCAGGACGTTTTCAAAATGGTGGAGGAAGAGACAGATTTTGCAAAGACTCAGGTATTCAGGAGTTCTGTTATGTATTTTACTTCATCTGCAATAGCCTTTATATTCTTAAGAAACATTGTCTGCTATAGTTGGAAACTAATGCTGCAACCATGTAGTCTGCTCTTCTATGTTCCTGAATTTGATGCGGTATATTTGCAAATGATTTCCACCAAGGCATCACCTTTTGATTTGAAGAATTATTTGTGTACCTGTTCTTGCTCGTATCACCTAAAGTAGTTGATTAGTCCTTTTACCTTCTCATGTGTCTTGTGCTGCTGGGAAACCATTAATATGCTTCACAACCTATTTCCTACATCTTAAGATAAGATAAAGCCAGTGTCCCGAAGGGAAAGATGAGTCCCAACAACAGCTGCAGTTGGACAAGTGGCCTGTTGGATCAGGCCAGAGGGTAGCCTTCAATGCCATGGAAATGATCTTTGGGGACCCATTGATAGTACAAGGGTGCCTTTGGAAGCAATACATTTGAGAGATCTACAGAGCAAACCATAGGATCCTTAAACAACCTTGCCCATGTTGAGGTTGCAGGGTGTAGAGACGGTCTTCCGTCAAAGAGCAGGCGGTAACCGGGTCCACGAGACGGCAGCCGCGTAGTAGCAACCGGGTGTTGAAGTGTTTAGGCTACAGAGTGAAGAGTAGGCTTCCGCCAAAGAGCAGGCGGACGTCGGGATCACAGGGAATCAGATATCCAGGTTGTGCAGAGGACCAGGAGCGAGAGCGCAAGACCTTAACCTTACGATCTTAAGTCTACGACTTAAGTTTACAGTCGTAAGTATACGGAAATAAGTCTATGGACTGACGTAGAACTATAAGAGGGTAGGAAGCAAAAATCAGTAGAGCGGTAGCTTGACCTGGTTGGTCAGGCAGTAGCTAGCCTAGGAGGATCGACAACCGGGTTGGTCCAACGGCAGCCAATTGAAGGATAGGTGCAGCTAGAGACGGGTTGTAAGCGGTTGCAGGTCCGACAACCGAGTGTGTCCATATGACTGCTGGGTGGCGATAAGCTCGAGGTTGACGATAAGATCGAGGGTCCTTTTGTATTCCATCTTTTAGGGTTCTTTTGTGTGTCCTTATATAAGGGTTGTAACGTGTCTTGTCCACGATGAGCTGAAAGTTGTAAGGAAGAGTGTTAAGCACAGTAGAGAAGAACTGTAACAGCGCAAGTGTGGGAGAAAAAGTGTAGAGTGATCTGTTCGTGAGAAAGCCTGTTGGTGGTACGAAGATCAAGATAGCACCAGCATCTTGTGAAGTAAGCAGTTTGCCGAACCACGTATATCCTTATGTCATTTTCCTTCTTCTTTCTCCTTTTTCTTCCACCCACAACGAATACTGTGAGAGACAGCTTAAGTGTTTTCGTCGATGAGCAATCTAAGAAAGCGTATATTGTTGAGATGCATATGGGTTGAAAAGCGTCGGGCGACTGTAATGTGGTCACAAAAGGATAGTGAAGGGATCGTCATTTTATTCCCAACAGCCTAGGAGAGCAGCCCTCACAATCCATTTGGTGATAATGCATTGCAGGAAGTCATCCATCCCCATGAGGACACCTTATTGATCTCTATCAAGGATGACCTCTGTCTGGCCAGCTCAACCCTGGTTGAATTTACGAGGCCAGTTTGATGGTAAATGTGGTATTATGAACACTTTTCTAACCCTAAGAATGATATCTCTCCCTTAAGACATCTTACTCAAGCATTGGAGGGAGTCTGATTGACCATCAATCAGTTGGTCTTGCCTGTTGTTTTGCAGGTCAAGCCTTCCAATCAACCCAAATATGTTGAGCCAATTGGCTGAGTTAGATCAATTGCCAAGAATGCATTGTCCAACTAGTAGCATGTAAATGGCATATTAAGAACCATGTAGCTTATGGAGAATAAGTAAAAATAAGAGCATAACTTTTAAATTTGGTTCTATCCAAATTATGTTGCAGATTTGATTTAAAGTTTTATTTTCTTATATGCAATTACACACACGTTGGATGGATGGTGGGATCTTGGTGTAATGCTATGATGGCTCCGTTTTCACTTGAAGATCATGATTTTTAATGCCAGGAAAGAATTTCTCCAATAATGGAGGTAAATTTCCATAAAATTGGATCCTTTCAAGATTCCACATTGGTGCATATCGTATGCATTGGATTTGTCCTTTTGCACACACATCCTAGCTGTTAAATCAGATGGAAAAAATGCTTAAATTGCAGATCAGATAAATTTCAACAAAACAAATAGTGGAGCTCATGTTAATCTAAATATAGGGAGAATTAAGAACTCTTTTATCATCAAAGGTTAGAATTAAGAACAACAACAATCAAATACTTATTTTCAAAGTGGGGTCCACAATATGAACCTTTTCTTCAAGAATTCTGTACTTACTGATTCGTATATTCCCATAGTTTGGTTATGTTTCATTGGACTGTATGCACTTTTCACATTGAGTCCCAATGAAGAGTATGGACTGATTATTCTGTTCTTTTAAGTCTTTTTTGAAGGGTCTTTTTTTGAAGGAGCATTCTTAGAAGTTTTATTTTGTTGTTTGAATTAGAACTTGCATCTCAAAATCTTAGAATTAAGAATACAAACATTAATCAAACCCTTTGATTTCACTGCCTGTAAGGTTGACAATATGAATCCTTTCTTCTGGAATTCGGTACTTATTGATTCATATAATTTAGACAGTCAATTCTTTTTTAGTTGTAGCCTGTAACTGTGCCATTCTATACTATGCTTTGCTTGATTTCTATGCACCTTTCCAATGGAGAGTGTTGACTGGCTATTCTGTTGAAATTTTTGTAATAGTTTATTGGCTGTGTTGTTCATAAAGCTTAAAACATGTATTTTTCCAACAGCACTTTAACAGTTTAACTAGGTCATTAGTAGTTTAAGATGATTTGTTTTCTAACCAATCAAACATCAAAATATAGCACATTTCTTTTATACTGGTTGCTATTGTGATAAATGCCTTTTTTGTCATTTCTGTTAAGATTCACCGAAGCCTAAAATAATTCACATGTTGATTCATAAAGAGTTTCTGCACAACAGGAAAATCAGTTACTGAATATTAAAAATAGAGTATTGTTTATTTGATCATGTCATGGTTTATCATGTATCGAATATATAACTTCATTTGAACTTAAACATGAATCTAGATAAAAAAGACTGAAAATAGCCACCTTGAGATTTCTATATGATTGTAAGTTCATTCAATAGATGTTATTTTGCATTCTTAAAGTTAATAAAGCCTTGGTGATGCAGATTGTTTTGGCCAGAGAATACTTGAAAGATGTTGCCATCAGTAGAGAACAGCTCAAATACCTAGTTATGGAATCATTAAGAGGTGGTTGTCAGGTTCATATTATAGAACTTCAATACTTTTTCAATTTTATGTTCTACGAATATTTGCGTCAGACCTTCGTATCAAACATTTTGTTGTTTGCAGTATTCCTTGAATTACATTAACAAAACTATATCCATAATGTAATGACTCAAAAAAACTATATTAAAAAAATTTTGCACAGCCAGATGGATCATTTCCACAATAATCAACTCTGGGTATGAATATTTTCTATTATTTTTCTTTTGGTTCATTAGATAAAAATTATTTTTTGAAAATTTTTAGTTATCAATAATAGTGCCATTTAAACCTTGAATCCCTCTTTATGTTCATGTTGGTTGTAGTTTTTTTTCACTTAACATAAAATGAAACTCTTGCTTTCATTTTAATGTAAGCCAATAGAAAAGAGAGGCCATTAAAGAGGATGGGCACGTCGGAGGGCAGTGCCTTGCACTTAGAGAGAGACGTAGGGTGTAGAGGAATGGGACGAAGATGGAGGCAGTTGATGGATTGAGAGTGGTTGAGAGGAGAATGTGGCTAGATTCCCTCCTCCACCTAGGTTTTTCTCTAAATGGGACTTTCAAAATCTATGCTTTGATACCATATGGAAAATTAAGAGAGAAGAAGAATGGTAGAAGATTGGATGTATGCCATTAACCAAACATGATGCCTTTATTTATAGAGATTACATAAAGACAACATAACTTAATCCATATAGAATTAAATCCACTTGCAACACAAACCCTAATACATTAACTCTAATATATGTGTTGACCATGTCTTTCATGGTTCTCTATTCTTGGTAAAGGCCTTTCAATTCCAACTATTTGATTATAGTTTTATTTGTTTTATTTTAGCACAAATTTTTCATTGGTAGCTAATCTCTTCATGTATAAATTTTTATCTTATCATTTGTATGAACTCAGGGTCATAGAGCTGAAATATATGCTGCCAAAGTTGCAAAGTGTATAGCTGCCTTAGAGGGACGGGAAAATGTTGGCGTGGATGACCTCAAGAAAGCTGTTAAGTTCCATCCAAACATATACACACACACATTGTTTTTACCAAGCAATGAAATTGCATGCGTACCTTTGATTTTAGATGTCACTGACACTCTTAAATGTGGTTTTCCAGGTAGAGTTGGTTATTCTGCCACGTTCTACAGTAAATGAGAATCCGCAAGAACAGCAAAACCAGTCTCCTCCTCCACCACCACCTCAAAATCGTGATAATGCTGAAGAACAAGAAGAGGAAAAAGAAGACCAAGAGGTTTGCCTAGTAAATTCAAGAATTTTTTTTGTTGCTTCCTCTCACCAGCTCAACACACTTCTTTTAATAATCTAAATAAATTCAATAGCCAAAAGTATATTCTATTTATAAAATTTATTGAATTGTTTGTCTTCAAATATTTGGGGTGAATATTGACACAATGGTAAGATTGTTCCATTGTGTCTAGGTTTGTCTTTTTTTTGTCCTCCAATACTCTCCACCTTGATTAGACTATATTTTCATGAACAGGAGGATGATAAGGATCAAGAAGATGAACAACAGGAGCCTCAAATACCTGATGAATTTATATTTGATGCTGAAGGTGGTTTAGTTGATGACAAGCTCCTCCTTTTTGCTCAACAACTGCAAAGGCGAAGGGGAAGGGCAGGGAGAGCCAAAAATGTTATATTTTCAGAAGATAGGGGAAGATATATTAAGCCTATGCTTCCAAAGGTTTGATATGTTTGCAGTACAATTTGTTATTTCTTTGTCATTTCCCTCACAAATGGCTTGATACAAAAATCCATTCCTTGATATTTCATTGGGTATTAATCCTTTGCAACTGGAGAGATTCTTTATGAAGTTTATCTTTCATTTATTTGTGTTCTTTGCTTCCCTTCTGTTGCTTGAATTTAAGTTGAGCCATCTAATTTTTTCTATGAAAGGTGCTTTCTTTATATATCTAGATTTTCCCAGGGCCCTGTGAAAAGATTGGCTGTTGATGCAACACTTAGGGCAGCAGCACCATATCAAAAGCTACGAAGAGAGAAAGATGCTCTAAAATCCAGGAAAGTGTTTGTAGAGAAAAATGACATGAGAGCAAAACGAATGGCACGAAAAGCAGGTGCTTTGGTATGTCCAAATTTTCTATAATCATGCATAAAACCATAACAGTTCCACCAATATGACTTGGGATACTGAGAGGGTTTATTTATTTGCACGCTTGCCCCCAAACTCAATTTCAATGGAATATGTTATCTCAAAATACTTCAAAAAATTGAGAGTAGGAAAAAGAACATTTTTTTTACATCAAATGGCTCTATTTTTTCTAATTTTCCTTTTCAAATTTTCACTACTCATTTGCAACAAATAAATATCTAGAACAAATGATTAAATGGCTTTCTTGCAATTGTTATTGATGCCTGGTTTTTCCCTTGCTTTTCCTGACTCTTTTTATATATTAAATATTATATGATTTAATTATTAATTATGACATTATGCTGGCATCTCCTGTTTATCCAGACTCATGAGTCATGACATTATGTCACATGGATCAATTGAACTCATGACTTGACCACCCCTTCGCTTCAATGGGTTGATGTGGAGAACAAACACATGGTAGTAGGAGTTGATGGCACCTTGATTCTCATATCATGTGGTGTAATAAAGAAGCCATATATTGGGTTTGGAGATTGGCATGAACGTGGGCTGTTAGATGAAATGTATGAGGGAGTAATAGTTAACCCATACAAAAATAATGCATTGTTGCAAAGATGTTTCAGTGAAAATGTTGTCTAATTTGATGCAATGCAAAGTGCATATGTTTCGAGGGTTTCAATTTCAACTCACATGTCTGGGGTTACCAATGGGAACCAAAAAACCTAAAGACAGAGAATGGGGTCCGGGTTGAGATCAATTTTAAAAAAGATTATCTGGCCAGAATGGTATATTCCTTTCATAGTGTTGTAAGATCACATTAATTACCAAAGGGTGTAGCTAATAGCCTAATAAATTAGAGAGTACTGTGAAGCCTTGCTTCTGCAAGAGTGGAAAAATGGAGCAAATAAAGGTTATTATTTGACAAAATAAGGCAAGTGTAAAACAAATAAAAAAGGTGGTATTTGGATGAAAGATTTGTTTAATTCAGTTCCTCGCTACTTGGAAGTAGGAAAATGTTGGTGGAGATTTCTTCAAGGGGGAGAAGGTTCCTTTCTTTGACAAAAGCTTATCATAGGGAAATGTTATGGAGGTACAGTAAAGAAGAATATTGGATGTCCTTATCAAGTCAAAATTTATCTTTTGTATCGAGTCAAAATTTATTTGCGTTAATTGAGTTAACCAATATAGTATTGCTGAATGATACAAACAACTTGTGAGATGATGTGAATTAGGTCCTTAACGATGGAACTTGATTTTATTACTGAGTTACTTACAGCGATGCATTGCGATAACCAAGGTACCATATTTATTAACAATTTCACATTCTATGAATGAACAAAGCATGTTGAAGTGATGTGAAGGATTTCTTTACCCTATACATAGGCTTCAGAGCAGATATCTGATATCTTCAAATATTTTGATGTTAGTCTTTGATACACTTTGTATCAAGCTCGACATGCTTATCATATCTGCTTCAGTTTGAAGAAGTGTATAAATCATATTATTATTATTATTATTGTTATTATTATTATTTATTATGTATATAGGTTACTTGTTGGGTGAATGGATATTCACTTATTTATTTCCCTATAAATATGTAACTCATCTTCATATAGAGTAGATCTCCTCTTTCTCCTTCACACTGACTTTTGTAGGGAGGTCGTTGGTTGATTGGCTCGGATGCAAGTTGAAGTGTTCATTCTTCACTGTTTCTTTCTTTTTTCTCTTTGATCTTTTGTCTTCACCCTATTCTTGGGATTTATTTTTGTTTTTCTTCATGCACCATCTCTTTAATAGTCACATTGTTGTTTATGCAGTTTTGTTTTATTATGAACGCATTTCCTTGGCTATCTTCTAAATGAATCGACTAGCCTGTGCAAGAGAACCAAATTTGAAAATATTGGATATGCCCAAAATTTTAAATAACAAGTCATTGTTTAAATAGAGTGCAAACCGTGTCATCAGATCATCAATTTAAGGTACATGTCATAAATTGTGTAGGAAATCAAGTGTATCTTTGTTCATTGTATGAAAAGAATTTTACCATTACATTTAAATATTGAACCTAGAATTTAAAATTATGTTAACCATATATTTGAATATTAACACTGTAATATTTTAAAAAATATAATATTAAATTTCAATATTTATTTATAAAAAATATATTGAGTAGATTTCAAAAAAATAATCTTACATTTGATTAAGATGAAGTGTGTTTCTCGTTAGATACATGTTTGAAATTTTGAAGTGCCAAAACCAAAACCATTTAATCATGGACCAGATAGGTTGATATTCAATTAAGAACCATTCAAAGTTTCAAAACCAACTTCCCCCCATCAGGTTTACATCAAGTTCATGTGTTGAAATGAGAATTGCCTATCCTAGTTGAAATGCAACAAGAATTCGTTAACATGGTTAATGTATGAGTTTTGTCTATTCATTTTCCATCATGAATTTCTAAATTCCCTGAACTAAATCCATTTAATTTCCAAAAATCCATTTGTGTGTTTCACTTTGCAATAGTTTCCCCAACTTTCTATTTAATGTGTTAGGTAATCTTTGTTGTCGATGCAAGTGGAAGCATGGCATTGAATCGCATGCAAAATGCAAAGGGTGCAGCATTGAAGCTACTAGCAGAGAGTTATACAAGCAGAGATCAGGTTAACTAAAATGTCAAATGCAAATTGAGTTACAGATTACATCATATTGTTCATGGATTTCAACTTATGTTGTCTTTCATGTAGGGAGGTGATAATTGAGTCCATTCTGGTTTTAAATAATGAAACATATTTCAGTCAGATTTTTTCAATGAAAAGTTTCGTTAGGTTTATTAATTGTGGTCTAACTTGTAAGGCTAATATTGACAGATCTAGGTGCGTTTTTTATATTTATATCTGTGCCACCCTTTCCCATAAAAAATATTTAGAATTTAGAATTCCTTGGAAGGACAATAACACCTCCACCTGTTTTTCTTCTTTTTTTGAATAGTCTACCTTTTATTCTTATATCCTTCTTAATTTCTCTATTTATATACAGAAAAACTTTATGATTCACTTCCACTTATGCTAGCTTCTGCTTGCCTATTGGCATCCCCTCTGAAGAACAGACGTAGAGGTTGCATTAAGGATATGCCCCGATGTTCCAATTTTTGTCATTTAAAACTACCATTCCAGTAGCACTCATTGTTTACTTGGAATTTGGGGCTTCATAAATTGGTAATTCATATCATCATAACATTGCCTAATCATGAACATTCAGTTCTAACACTTTTGATGTATAGACCAACAAATCTTGCTATACTAATCAATCAGTTTTATCAGGTGTCAATCATTCCCTTCCGTGGTGATTCTGCAGAAGTTCTCTTACCTCCTTCCAGGTCAATAGCCATGGCTAGGAAACGTCTTGAAAAACTTCCTTGTGGTGGAGGTTCCCCACTAGCCCATGGTCTAAGCATGGTAGTGGACTATACTCTTCAAAGGAAATTTAGTCTCAAGTAAGTGTTGGATTGATTTATTTCCAACTGAATGTATGATGTAGGCTGTAAGAGTTGGATTGAATGCTGAGAAGAGTGGTGATGTTGGACGTGTTATGATTGTTGCAATAACTGATGGTAGAGCAAATGTATCTATCAAAAAATCAACTGACCCTGAACTAGCTGCTTCTCCAGATGCTCCCAGACCTTCTGCCCAAGATTTGAAGGTAAGAGGTTCTACAGAAAGAGTATTTCAAGTTGATAGCATTTTAGTAACTTTTCATTATCTTCCCAAATGATTCAGCTTACTCTTTTCTGCACACTCTTATTATTTAAAAAACAGTAATTCATTTTAGAAAATTGAGGAAAAGTGTGCCATATCGATCAGATGGTTCAAAACATTTTAAATTGAGGAGTTTTTAATTAAACAAGAATTACTTTCAAATATAACGCATGCCCTTTCAAATGTACAACATTTGTGTAACCATCCATTAGCTTTTAGTGATAATCATAAATTTAAGAAACATCAACAGAGTCTGTTAATTTGCTAGATTTTGTCATGTTCATGTCTTTGGCATTCTATTTGAGTCTTTAGATTAAATGTCAATATAATATTTGTGAATTACTTCTCTTTTTAAATAAACTTGTTCTATTATTATACAAAAACAGAAATTTATCAGACTGCCAATTTGTAGAATTCATAGCATTACAAGTTCTTTGGTTTCCTTCCATCTGCTGCAAATCTTTTGTGACTTGAGAAACCATTGTTATTTCAAACCTTTCCACATTCTCTTGTTAGTGGATAGTGTAGGAATCAGTTGTCTCCTGGAAGAAGTCGTACTTCCAGTGAACTTTTTTTTTTGTTTATTAGACCATTAAACGAGAATCTTGATTGTAGCCTGATAGCTGCACATTTTTAAGAATCAGCACATAAATTAACTTTTTGTTTGTAGATTTTGAATTTATATTATTCCCTTGCATAGAAGGCTGGAAGCCACATGCAATTGGGTACCTTGTTTTGCGTAAATTGTCTCAGGAAATGTTGTACGGTGGAAAAGAAATAATGGTTCATTTCTTTGGGGTAGTTACAGTTTTTTATTCAGTGGTAGATATAGAAATCCTTTTTCCAAGTAAGCAACTAGATGTAGAAATCTTTTATTCAGAATTTAGATGGTAAGAGCAATGTTGTCTTGGTTCTTTCTCTTCATTTTCTCTTAATGTTTCTACTTTGGTAACTAGAGACTCTTTTGGATATTTGGAGATTTAAAACCAGTGGTTAAGAATTTTTTTTTCCTTTCACAAACAGAATTTAGATAGCGTTGCGTAATGGTTGTAAGCAAGAAGTTTGTAAGTTTGCAAAATCAAAGATTATGATATACTTAATCAGCTAAACATATTTCATTCAACCAGGATGAGATTCTAGACGTAGCTGGAAAAATATACAAGGCAGGGATGTCACTTCTCGTCATCGACACTGAAAACAAATTTGTATCAACTGGTTTTGCGAAGGAAATAGCCAGAGTTTCTCAGGGTGAGTTATGAGTGTCTCGTGTTGATTGCATGATGTAAAGAAGAATATTTGGACTAATCTATTCTATTCTGGCAGGTAAATATTATTATCTCCCAAATGCTTCTGATGCTGTCATCTCCGCCACCACGAAGGAAGCCTTGTCTGCTTTGAAAAACTCATAATAGCAGATCTGATAGATATTGCAAGAAAATGCCCGGCCAAATCAGCTGTCTATTTTGTATTTTCTGCCATCTTATTTGTAAGATATACAATTTGTTCTCGTTGTGAACATCAGAAGGTTGGAGAAAAGGCTACCTTGTTTGGAATTATGCTTGATAAGATGTGAAGGATGTAGACATGGAGTGCTACCAATTCAAGTGATCGTATTAATCGCGGCTTTTTTCTGTTGATTTACAACAAAGTCAATCAGAGTTCGTCAAAGTCTTACCATATTTGCTAATTCTTTTCACAAAGCAGAGAAACAAAGTGTGCTTTGGGTCCATGTGCCAATGATTGTTTTAATTAAGATGTAGAAATAAGTTGACGAGTAAAAAATGAATCATTTAACATTTTTTCTAGTTCTGCCTTTTTTTCAAGCTAGTGTGCAGATGTAAGCGAGCACATATATTTGATAATGATAATTAAAAATATTAACATATTAGTTAAAAAATAATTATCAAATGATTAAGTTTAAGAATAAATTATTGCAATTCTACTAATAAGCCAAACTACGTCATGAAGCTCCCAAGCTAAAAATGCTGAAGTGTCTTATAATTCGCAATTGAGGTTATTTTTACTGTTTAGTGTTTATAGAGAAATAAACTAACAAATTTACTTTGTGTGATAAAAATATAATAATGATGATTAAATCTTAATTAGTTATCATTAACATTTAAGCTATAATATATATTATCAAACAAAATAATTCACTATATCATAAAAATCGAGATGTTGATTTGATGTATGCTCTTTCTTTGCAAAATAACTTCTTACAATTACACTATTTTTCTTGTTTTTCCTTCCGTTCGCATCTACAAGATTGGCGACCATCGAATACGTTCCTCTCAACCTGTTGATGGCTTCCTCTCCTCCATTCATGTCGACGACCATGCAACACGTTCCCTTCATCCTGTTGTCCAGTTGTTGTCCATAGCTCGATCCTACACACATCCCCCATCTCATGCTTGAGCTTGACTTCTTGCAGCCTCATCCAAACCTGTTGGTCACTTCCCTCTTTCGTTTGCGCATGTGTTCCCAACTCCCATTGTCGGATCTTCCTCCCATCACCTAATCACTGTTCGTAGTGTAAGTTTCGCACACATCTACCATCTTGTGCCCTAACTCAACTTCTTGCACCCTTTGTCTAAACCTGTCAGTTATTTTCCCTATCCATTCGCATGTGTGTTTCCAACCTTCAGTGTCAAATCTTCCTCTCACCACCTAGATGATATTCCGCTAGACTTGAGTTTACATACATTTTTATTTTACATACGTACGTAAGGTAAATGCAAGTACACACTTATATACATCCAAAATCATTTTTAAAAGATATCATTCATTTTAAAAGAACAAATACACCTAAATCACCTCTAACAAATTCAATGATAATATTTTTATATTTAATCAATATATACTTCTTCTCACACGTCCTCACCACTCACCCTACCCTACGACAACTTCATCCATCGACTTCGAAGAAGGCGATTAGTGTAATCGGGCTCATTATTTATTGTAATTTATTAATTTAATATAAATATATACATTAATAGTCATTCTTTCCCTATTTCTATATAATAAACTTGTATTTATTTTTAAATTATCACCCCTTGTAAAATATATTATTTTTTATTATATTTAATCATGACAATATCATTACATCAATTATTATATTAAAATATATTTTTATTCATTATTTATCACAACATTCAAAAGATTACATCATTTTATTTTTATTATAAATCATATATTTTTTAAAATAACATAAATTGTACTTATTTACCGCTACAACAAACATAGTTTTACGATGAAAATTACATCTTCACATGTTGATGTGACGCAGATCACTTCTTTTTTTTTTTCCATTCATGGTCTGATGTTTCCCTTTTTTTACATAATTAATTATGTTAAAATATATAATTCCCATAAGAATTTCTTACAAACTTCATTCTTAAATAAAATCTTAGGCTTTATTTGATAATAAGGTTTATATAAAATTTTACTGTATAAAATATATATTTTAACAAATAATATAATAAAAATAAAAAATTTTATTGTACTTGTCAGAGAAATAATAATTTAATAATTAAGAGATTTAAAATTTTATTAATAAATTATTTTAAATTAATAATTTTCTAAAAAATAATAGCTGTCACTGCGGTCCAGTTCGCCTGCGTCGGTGGATTATTTTATCGTCGTACTCCTCCATCCCACGTTGCTGGGGCCACGTCAACAGCGTCGAGATATGGTTTTAAATTACAATGGCAGTAGACCTCTTAATTTAAATATATCAATTCAAAATCTATTATATATATATTTATTTTACTATTTATATATATATATATATATATATATATATGTATGTATGTATCAATTTAAAATTTGTAGATAATAAAGATTTCATTTAAAATGAATATTTAAAACAAATTATTTCACGATAACTGCTTTTCTTGAAATCTTCAGTTTCGTAGCGCCGGCGTGATGCGGCACGGCTAAAAAAAAAGCTCCGTCGAACGCGAAGAATCAACTTGGCATCAAAATTCACACTCACTCCGACGTGCTTTTGGAAATTCGATAATGTTATCGAAAAATTCAATAAATAAATCTGTTGATTTATTATTTCACTACAAGTTCAAGCGGTCTTTAGCAAAATATGCGCCAATTAATGACAAATTCCGTGGTTTATTTTATTGTTTAAGCCTGGACCACGATAATTCCTTCCAGATAACCAGTGCTGGTCGTCCGATCGACATCCCACGGTGGGAAAGCATCCACCTCACCGAATTCACAGTAGGTGACGATGCTCGACGCGTGGCTGAAAGGGTGATGGCGACGGCGCGGGTCCCGCTTACCTCGACGCCCTATATAAGTAGGGACGGGTGGACGAGGGGAGCGTTCTGGTGCGCGATTGGTCGCTTCGGAAAGGGCGGATTTTTGAGGAGGGGACGGAAGAGATATTTTCGAACAAGGTACGTGATCGTCATCTCGACGGAGGTCACGGAGTGTTTGGAGTTGTTACGAAATTCGGGTGTTGTTTGCTTGGATTTTCGTTTCGAGTCGTCGCCGATCTGAACTGGTTGGACGGATCTAGTCCGATACGATCCCACCTTGATCACTCAAGAAAAAGGGGTTTTTGTTTTGTCGATTTCGGTTGGCG